>CAJVQA010006081.1:0-15315 GCA_910591915.1 Cetraspora pellucida
TTTTATTCTTAAATTTATGTACTTTTAAAAATTATTTAAACCTGACAAGATTTCTTTAATAAAATTTTAAGTATTTTATTGGCAAAATTATATACAAAGTACTTCGAATAACAAAAACCTTTACAGAAACACACAGAAGTAATTATATTTGGAGATTTAATTACAGTTGACAACATACTAAATAGACTGCACCTACAAACAACAGGATATAAAAAACTACCAGTTTTTAATTGGCTCAAAAGACAGGATTTTACAAACTCTTTCAGAAGCTTGCATCCAACAGAGAGAGCATATACATGATCAAACCAAGAAGCAGTAACAAGAATTGACTATATCTGGTTGTTAAAGACTATGGCAACTGGCCTTCAAGAAGCCAATATAGAAGAAGCAGAAGGAATAACAGGCAGTGACCATAGAATATTAACAACAGTTATATAGTTAGAACATATAATTGCAAACCAGAGTTGTGCAGAAATCAAATGCAAGAACCAAATGAGAACAATATATCTGTATAAGGAAGCAAAGCAAAAAAATTGGGAAGAATATGATAAAGAACTTCAAGTACAATTAGAATAGAAAAAGATCCTGAAACAATTAGAAAAAGACAGTGAAGTTAATATACACAGTACAGATATGTTAAACCATATGTAGAATGTAATAGAAGAAGCTATAATAGAAGCAGCAAATAAGCAAATTTCAAAAAAGAAGATATTCAATACAAAAGTAAACAGAAGACAGCATCAAAAGAAGTGACAGCAAAATAGAAACATAATTGAACTTCAACAAATAATTAAAAGACAAAAATAAGGAAAAACCAAGAGATAGAAAAAGAAGAAAAAGAAGAAATAAACAATAAAGCAAAAACATTGGCAAGGAAATAGAAGTAGTGTTACTGAAGTTATACAAACAATAGTTAAAAGCATAGATAGACAAAATAAAAGGCTGGCAAAGAATTCTGAAAGATAAAAGAAAAGAAGAGTAGGAACAAGCTCTAAAGAAACAGATAGAATAAAATATAAATAGAAGATATGAGATAATAAAAACTGACCAAGGATGAATGATTGCTAGCCTACTAAATAAACCATACAAGAAGATAATGTTAGACAGATTTATGACCCAAATTGAAGACAAGATCAGTCTAACAACAGAACCCAAGGCTGTCTTAAATAGTTTGGCAAAGCATTTTAAAAATTAATTTAAAAAGCAAAGAACCAAACTGGAGGAAATGTCAGAAGAATGGATAAAGGTATACAATTCAAAAGAATAGATTAAGGAGTCTTGGTATGAAAAGTTAGAGGAAAAGATAAAGAAAGAAGAATAGAAAAATATATTAAAAGAACTCAAAGCCAATACAGCTTTAGGAATTTTAGGCATAAGCTATACTCTAATAAAACAAGCAGAGAAGAAATTACAGAAAATTTTTAGAGCCTTCACAAATCTAGTTTTAAAAATAGGAGAAATGCCAAAAAAGTGAAAAATAGTACAAATTTATCCAATCTCAAAAGATGTAGACTAGGAATATAATTTGAACAATATTAGGCCAATAGCATTAATTGAGACTTTTAGAAAAGTAGTCACAAAAATAATAACAAGAAGGTTGGCCAAGATATTTACAAAAAGAGATATACTTAAAGGACCAAACTATGCAGGTTTGCCTGGCAACTCAACAGAGCAACCAATACATATGCTAAACATGATAATGGAGAAAGCACAAGAGAAGAATAAAGAAATATAGATACTTCTACAAGATATAAAGAAAGCATTTGACTCTGTCCTATTGGAAAGCTTAAAATGGGCTCTTAAAAGAATCAAGATACCACAAAGAACAACAAAATATATTATTAATCTTTTTTGCAAATATTAACTTAAAATGATTACAACTTATAGCCTAACAGAAGAAATAATAGCAGAAGATGGTATAGATCAAAGAGAGGTGATTTCTCTACTAATCTGGTGGCTTTTCTATGATCCACTGTTGGAAAGAATTCAAAAAAATAATTTACTGAGTTATATAGTAGAACAAGAAATACTAAAAAATACAAACATTAATTATATCACAAAACATAGGCAGACAGTGATTGCATATGCAGATAATACTACATGGATTGCAATGAGCAAAGATTAATTACTTAGAACTCTTGAAATTGCAGAAGAGTTCTTTAAAGCAAACAATATTAAAATAAATAAAGCAAAGTCAAAGCTTATGATAATGAATTCTAGACTGAGAAAAGAAGATAAAGAAATTACATTGGAACATAGAATAATAGAAGAACTAAAAAACAAAATTGTAAGATTATTAGAAATTTGGCTAAATAGCAAAATAAGAGAGTTGTTAGTTTGCAAAAAAGCAAAAGAAATAGTTAGCCAAATAGTTAAAAACCTCAGATACCAAAAAATGTTAATAAGTCAGATCATATATATAAACAATACAGTAATAATTCCAAAATTAGGATACCTTTTACAGTTAACAAGAATGTTAGGAAAGATGATTGACAAGATTTATCAACCAATAATATGTTTAGCAAAACACAAATATAATATGATGAAAACAACAAATAACTGTATAATTGAGCACAAAGATCTGAGAAACTGTAAAACACTAAGTCAAGAAATAACAACAAAACAAATAAGCAGTTTATTTATAAGACTTAATAGAAAAGACATCTTAGGTAATCTAACAAAGCTTAGAATAGCTCAGGAGTATCAGAAAGCAGACTTAACAAAAAACATTTGGGACTCTGAAAGAAGACCAAAGGAAACCAAGTATTAGAAACACAACTTAGCTTGTTAGACAATAGTAAAAGCAAGAAAGATGGGAATAAGCATCAGAGTGAAAAATTGTCTATGGAGAATACATAGATATGGAATAGGTATAAGAGAATTAGTTAGAGTTGAATCATAGACAGCAAGTAGTAGCACAATAAATGAAAAGAGTCTAGTATATTTAAACCAGCTTGTAAACATAAGAGAAAAGAACCTAATTACATGAAGACAGCTCAAAAATCTTTTAGGGTTGTTATGCAAAGGGAAAAAAGCCAAATGGTTCAGTAAAATAGAAGAAAAGATGTTAAAAACATGAACAAATAGAGAAGTACATAACTAGTACAAGATTAGTGACTACAACACACAGGCAATAATGATTAATTGAACAAAGATATCAGAGAACAGAAAAAAGAGAGAGTGAATCATATATGAATCAAAGCATAATAAGCAACTCAGTAAGATATCTAAGAAGAAAAAAAAAAAGATTTTGCTAAGCACTGGCTGTTACAAAAAGTAGAAGACAAGACATATACTAAGATAAGTAAATGTAAAGGTTGTAAGAACAGGGCAGAACAAAGCATAGATAATTGTAAAAGGTGGATAAGATGGAATAATAATATAAAGACAGTTTCAGAAACATTAGTAGAGAAAGGCAGTAATAAGATTAATGCAATATTAGAGCAATTGCTAGAAAACAGAACAACAGAAGAATGGAAAAAAGAAGAGAAAGGTCTAATCAAACTTAAACAAGTAGAAGAACTAGAAATAGAGTTAATCGAAAAACAAAAATTTGATAGTAAAGTTACAAATTATTTAATAGAAGCCCTAACAAAAAACAAGAGAAGAAACAAAAACAAATATACTCTTTATACAGATAGTGCATTATATAAAGAGGAAAATAAAAATAGTATAGAAAAGATGGGCATCAGTTGGATGCAGTTTAGTAACAGAAAAGACTGACCAGAAGAAGAAATGACACTAGGACTTGAAGGTTGGCTCTTAGCAACAATGGCAGAATTAGCAGCAATATGGTTAGCAATCCTAATTATACTAGAAGAGAAGCATATAGAGGTGCATATAGATAGTCTTGCAGCATTAAAGCATATTAACAGAGCAATTCAAAAGATAGAAGATGACAACATTTTGAAGAAGAAATATGTGATGTGGATAATAAATATTGTTAGTTTACTCAAAAGCAAAAACAATAGAATAGAACTAGTTAAGGTTAAAAGTTATAGTAATAACAAGTGAAATAACAAAGCAGATTTATTTGCAAAAAAAGAAAAAACATATAAAAGGACAATAGTTATAGAAAAGATTAAGTGTGACACAATAGAGTACTGTTTAGAATAGAAAAATAGAAAAGTTGATATACTAGCAAGACTTCTATATAAAATAGTCACAAATGCTAGAATTAGAACTAGTTAGAGAAAAACAAATCCAATTCAAGCACTAGAGCCAAAAACTGAGAACACTCAATATAATTGGTCAAGCTTTTGAAAAGAAATAAATAGAACAAAGAGTGTATATTGCACAACAAGAAAACTCAGTACAAGAAGAGTAACAGTAATCAAATATATAATGGATAGCCTACCAATACTAGAAGAACTAAATAAAAGAAAGCCAGAAATATACATAATGATTGCTGCAAAGTATGTCAAAAAGATGAAAAGGAAACCCAAACAAACTTGGCAAGCTGCATTGAACAAAGAAGTTTGTAAAAGAGAATTCAAAAAGTAGCAATAGCAGCAGCTTGGAATAGCTTGAAAGAAAATGAAAAGGTTAGAATCCTATTTCTAATGCTATATGAGGCATTTTTAGAAAAGACAAAAGCAGAAGAAATTACAAACAAAACAGCTTTGATAAAAGAGCTAATAACAAATAAAGTTAGAAAAGGATCAGTCAGATTCTAGATAGGCAAGCAACACAGAAATGCTTAAATATAGTGACAAGAACAGTATGGAATACATTCTACGTCCAAATATAGAAAGTTCGATGTGGAAGAGTACAAGAATGGGAAAAGAAAGTCAATATAACAGGCAGAATAAAAAAAGGTGCTTGAACTAAAAGAAAATTAGAAAAGAAAACAAAGAAGAATAAAATAATAAAGAAGAAAGAAAAAAAAAAAACAGAAAAAATAAACTGAATAAAAAAAGAAGCTTGGAAGTTAATCAATATGCTTGTCACAGAAGAGAAAAGACCTTTCTGGTATGGCTTTAAGTAGTTAGATGAGCAGTCTATTTTTAACTAAGATAGTGTAGCAGATTGCACTTAGGTGCCAATAGAATGACTGTGTGATGCTAGACTTAAGTATTGGAAAATTCTACATAATTATAGATGCATATAGTTTTAAAAATCTTAATAAAGTACTAGTATAACTGCTTAAGGTGTAAAAAAAAAAATATATATTACTAAATATTAACTAATTTGAAAAAAAACTAGTTTATTTTTATATTTATATTTTATATTTTTAAGTTTTAAAGTTTTAAATTTTTTAAATATTAACAGTAAGGCCATGCCTTTAACTTTATTGAAATTCAATTGAAGTTTTTATAAAGAAAAGCTTGCTTTTAAATTACATATAAAGAATAAAGACTCAGACATATAATCTGTGACCTAAACCTACAAAAGTGACCAAGGCTTACCTAGATTTGGGTGTTAGTAATAATATATGAGAGAAGGATATGATATTTAATTTATTGGATAGTTCAAAAATCAATTTTAGTGATAATTTGTAGTATTGAAATAGGAGGTAATGGTAAATTAGAAGGAGAATTATGAGTTAAGTTTGTAGAAGATGTAATTGAAGACTGTGCTATCATGAAATACAATATGGGATCTATATTTGTTTATAAATTTATTGGTTTAAATAAAGAAGAAGTTTAATAAAAAGTAAGGTAGCTGTACAGTAAGAGATAGAAGTATTGAGAATAGTAGAAATAAGGTCAATAGGAACTAAGCCAGATAAAGTAGAAATAAGAGATGGTATATGAGAAAAGTTGTATAATTTAAAACTGTTAAGTGTAAGAATTTCTTAATGTAAATTAGATATAGAATTAGTGGACATATCAAGAGCAGTAGCATTTAAGATGCAGTTAAGAGAATTGAAGATTGAGTAATAGATTGTTTAAGTAGAAGAATAGAAAGTCCAGTGTAATGAAGAACTAGTTTGATTGCATTGATGGCAGAGAGAAGAGTAAGAAGGATTGCATTTGTGAAGAGTATGAGGAATAGGTAATTCATATAAGAAGATTTTAATATGAAAGATTTTTAAAATAAAGAAATGAAAGCTATGTGCAAAGTTAGAAACTTTTTGATTATTATTAATATAAAGCCAGGTGGCTTTTCAGTTAATATTGGATGCAATAGTAGACCATTATTGAAAATGGTGTTAAGATGTCCAAAGTGTTATAATATGAGTTTAACAGATAGTATATATAGAGTATCGAATAAAAATCTTAATAGAAAATTGGTCAATAAATGAAGTATATGCATAGTTATAAGGGTTGTTACTTAAAAATGTTAGAAAGTATAGTATTTGGTGACTGCGAGCAAGCTGGTCAGCAAGATTATTAAATAAATCATTTTGATGTGCAGTAATTTTGTAAAAAATAAGCTGGATATTATATGAATTAATGAAGTTAATGAAAGTTTGCAAATAGAGAAGTATGGGGTATGAGTATGAAAGAGTTTAGAAGCTGATGAGCAAATACTGTGATATTTGGAAATTACAAATTGTGAGCTAGTATAAATATAAACTGAACAGTTTCTAGGGACAGTAATGATTGCTGAAAGAATGGCAAGAATTCCAGCTTTAAAAGAGCATAGCCAAAGTTTAATTTGTGCCTGAAATGAATAAGTAGTTGTAGAGTTATCTACTTGGACCCAACCTATACTCATAGAGCATTGAGAGGTACCAAGCTCAATAACTGAACCATCAGTATAAAATGAGATAGTAGTTAGGTTGTAATTAGAATTAGTGATAAACTGTAGGCTGTCAGTAAGTTAGCTTGGCTAAAAGATAACAGGTAATTGTTGTAAATTGATTATTAATAGAGGAGGTGGAAGTAGAATATGTAAGGGATGTCGAATAGCTATAGAGTATGCAATATCAAGAAAATTGGCATATAGGTTAAGAGTTTTGTCAGAATTAATACAACAAAGTAATTTTGTAGCCAAATTTGTAGAAATAAAGATAATGCATTTGTTGATAATTGTATTAGAGTTAAGATGACATCTAGGACATATAGTAGTAGTAAAAGGAGAACTAGGATAAAGGTTAGAAAACTGAGACTGAAATGAACAGTGCCAGTAACTAATAAGAGTAAGACCTGTAGGGCTATTGTGCTTTCTGGTCTTGCCAACAATAATTTGATTATTAAAAACAGTAAGTAGTCAGAATTTGATATTAGAATTAAAATAGTCAGTACTATAAGAAAACTAGTTTAACTGAGATAGGTTAAAATGGTTGTATAATGTATATTCATAGAAATGATTAGTAGTAATGTTCTCAAGAATAGTAAACCATTGGGATATAACACCTTTAGGAAGTTTGTTTAGTCTAGGAGAAATATGTTACCAATGTAATAAATATAAATTATCATAAGTGATAAATTGTTCAAGAAAGAGAAGTTTGTGATATTTAAGTTGTTTTTTGAAAATGAAATATTTAGAATAAGAGAAAAGGAGAGATTCAAGAGAGATAGTTCCATCATGTAAAGTGTAAAAAATGTTATAGATTGGATTAGTTGAAAATGTCTAGCCAATATGTTTGATGAGTTGTATAATTTTAAAGTTTGTAGTTAGGCAGTTGGGACCATTAATAAATAGATTAAAATAAGAAAAAATACTAGTTGAAGACCAGAGATTGTTTTGTAATTGTTGGATTTGAATACAGATAAATGTGTCTAATAGGTCAGAATTATTAAGTTATTTAATAAGATTAGAAATATGGTGTTGCAGTTGAATATCCCAAATGTATTTAATATTATAAATTTGTAGATGTAGAAGGGTGCTAGAAGGTATTATATGACAAAGTTTAGCCTTGAGTTTGATAAGACCAATATGCTGAGTAAAAATTTTATTGTAAGTTGGTTGGTTGATTATAATATTTTGAAGTCAGTATTCAAAAATAGGAATAATCACTATTTAATAA
Organism: Cetraspora pellucida; assembly: GCA_910591915.1. NCBI lineage: Eukaryota > Fungi > Glomeromycota > Glomeromycetes > Diversisporales > Gigasporaceae > Cetraspora > Cetraspora pellucida. The sequence goes on from CAJVQA010006081.1 coordinate 7,919, forward strand.
TATAATGAGCATATGAGTTAGTAATATGTTTGATTTTAGTAATTTGGATTAATTAAAAGGATTTAGAGATAAGTAGTTTTGTTTATTTAGATTGTTTGTTGTCCAAAGTGAATCAACAACCTAAAAATTTAAATGGTATTTTAAGAAAATAAAAAGAAAGAAAATGATTATTATAAAAGATAGGTGTATAGTGAAATGGAGAATTGTTGGTAACCAGAATAGATTTTGAAGAATTGACTTAAATATTGGCCATAGCATAAAAGGATTCAGCTATAGATAATATGTGTAATAGTTCAGATTGTGATGAAGCAATTTAAAGAGTATTATCCATATAAGCCAAGACAGAATATTGTTTTTGTAATGAGTTAGATGTTTGAAGTTTAAGGTTAGTAGTCCAAGAAGATTGTAATTTGTAATCAGGAGTGTTTGAGTATATATAGGAGATGAGTAAATCATAATAAATGTGCCATAACAAGGAAGTAATAGTTTCATCTTGGTCAATACCATTGTGAACTGGGTAGAAAAGTTTTAAATTTTTAGTAATATATAATATAAAAATTTAATAATTATAATGATTTAAAAAAAAATAATAAATAAATAATCAAATTATAATTTTATTTTTGTTTATAATTATTATTATTAAGATTTTATTTTTCTAAGTATGCAAATTTTATTTGTTTTTCTAAGTTTTATTAAATTTAAAAAATTATATCAGATTTCTTTAAGCACTATACATAATAATTATAGTTTTAATTACTAAGAATTATTTATTATATTTTGATAAGTTTTAAAATTTTACTTATTAAAAATTTCCTTTAGTTTCTGTTAATAAATTGTAATATATTATATTTAATCTTAATAAAGTTTAATAGTTTGAATAGTTAAGTTAATAATTTATTTTTTGAATAAATTTATAAAATTAATTATTAAATATTAAATTTTTTAATGCATTTGATAAATTAAAATTATTAATTACATGATTTGTCATATATAAAAATGTTTAATTGTAAGTCAAATTATTGATGCATCTAAATTTCATATATAAAACTTAGATGCATAAATAATTTGCTCATAATTAAAATTTTTACACACAAATTTGGATACAAATTGTGTGACAAATATTATGCTCAATAAAGTGTTGATATAATATCTAAAAAAACTAGATCTATCAATTTTCTGACAAACATTTTTCCAACAAACCTTTTTCTAACTTATTTCTTTCCTAACAATACTTTTTTCCCAACAGTATTTATTTTCCAACAATTAGTTTCCCGCCATATCAATTTTCCAACAATATCTATCTCCTGACAGTACAGTCAGGCATATTACCAAAAATGAAAATCGATTCTGGATCTTTCCATTGAAATTTGACTGGCTTTTTTTCGCTAAATTCAGTTACATTTTTTCGCAATAATTAACCATGACAAATAATTTTATGAATATGAAGTTCAATGTTCAAAGCTTCATAATCAAACATTGATCTCATCGGAATCAATCCTTTATTTCAATGTGTATAAAAACTCAAAAAATTTATAAGTTTTATTTATTCTTTTCTACTCAAATTTTACAATTTATTCCGCTGATTAGTGTATAACTCAGCTTCAGATCGTGTAACCAAAGCAAAAAGAATCACATAATCTGCATTTCTATACGTACCATAAAAAGGCCGATCACATTGCCCATTTTTGGTAATGTGCCCGACTGCAGTATCACTTTCCTATTTCCCGACATTATTACTTTTCGTTTTGTCGGAAAAATGATACTGTCGGGAAATAAATATTGTCGAGAAAGTGATAATGTCGAGAAAGTGATATGTCGGGAACTATTTGCCTGGAAACTAATGCTGTCGGGCAAATGAATTGTCAGGAAAGTGTTTGTCTGGAAATCGATAGAAATTCCTAAAAAACTATCAGAATACCTCAATCTATTAAATCTATTACAACTATTTTCTAAAAGAATTCATAAAATTATACTTGAAATAACTGATAAGAAAACCTATTATTAAATTATATCTGGAATACTTGCGTTATAATTACTATAAATAATTAACCAAAAACCTTTAGAAAATAGTAAAAAAAGGCATTATCCGATAAGGGTTTTCTAACATAATATATTTGGAAAAGGTTTATAGTTTTACTTGTGCTTACTGATATTTTCGATAATGATTTTCTCTTGTCATATTATCAAAATTAGGGGAAAATGTACGCTTACAAAGAATAATGAAAGAACAAAGATTGATAAGGTCGCACCTCCAAAATTAAACATGCGAATCACAACACTAACTCAGTGATCATCACATTTCACAGGACAAGCACTCGGCCTAGATTAGTTTAGGCCAGTCAATTTAATTCTGGTAAAACAAATAACGGTTATGTTATGTTATTCTGTGATATAAATGTGTGTGTTTAAATCCCTTCACTGAATTCGATATTGACAAAAAAAATTTATTTACGTAAATACTATGCAGACACGAATATTTTCGAATCATTTATTAGACGAACAGCGGATGTATTTAGAATATTTATTATGTGGAAAGCTTTCTTTATTCACCGATACTCAATTCACCGACAAGCTTAATTCACTGAAAGGTTTATAGCTTGCAATAACCTTAAACATAATTCTGATATAATTACTTTGTCGGTGAAATGAAAATGTCGACGAATTAATTGTCGTTGAATTAAGTGTCAGTGAATGAACAAGTCTGTGAGTTGATTGTCGGTGAAGTGTTGTCTACGAAATGAATGTCGATGAAGTGTTGTGTCTAGGAAATGAGTGTCGATGAAATAAGCGGGACCGAAGTGGTAGATCGCAGTTGAAGGGTATAAAATTCATATAACAGTAAACGAAGAATTACTATTACTACGTATAATGTTGGAATGGCATACGTTTCTACGTAATAATATTTAAAAGTCATGTAGTCATAAAGAAGAAAATGCAAATAACCCGCGATCTACTAAACTGATTTCAATAATTTTACTACTCTTAGAATCACAATAATTTGAGATTTATTTGCTAAAAAAAAAGACTTTTTATCGTAAGTTAGCTGCATTCCAACTCCATGGAAAACTATATTTACTTCCTATGATTTTATTATTAAATTTGCTATTAACCTCTTAAGATTTTTTTTTTTTAAAAAAAAAAATTTATCAGTTGTCTGCAAAATAAATAAATTAATAACACGCATTTCACATTATCTGTGCGTTATTTAAGGACGCACAAGTGTGTGATATTTCATATATTTCAACACTTTTATTATATAATATATTTGAGTAACAAATACACAATATTATCCAAATATGCAAGTTTCAAAAAATGGAAAATTCAAAATGGCGTCCCATCCACTTTATTATGCACAAATATGGGTCCGGTACGCGCGTAGCTTGTGTTTCTCAATATTTATTGTGCAAACAGAATTCAAACATTAATCTTGTTGATTGGAACATGATATTAGTATAAAATGTAGATGCGAGAATATCAAAAATGAAAGTTTGTGGTACTATGGGAACTTGGGGCAAAGTCAAGAGTCACATGACTATTATAAGTAGTTTTTCAACTCACATGGCTTTGTTAGCTAAACCAGCTCAGCTATGTGGCTGACTAACGGCCTATTTTACGGAATCCTTTGAAACCTCCCAAAAATTTAACTTGACCATGTTAATATTATACGTATTTTACGTTAGTTCATCGTTTATATTCGTAATCTTATCAAGTGATCTTTCACCGCATGAACAATCAAACCGTATCAAACACTACTTCTGGGTCTCAGCACTAATAGGACTATTTTAAATTAATAAAAGATTTAAGTTTCGAATCAGCTTATTCATTTAACTTGTAACAGAAATAAAGATAAAAAGAATTTTTTTTTATAAATTTATATTATTTAGGCACATATGTTGACAGACTTTGGACCAGTTATTTTAGTTGCATATAACATATTGATTTAATTTGTAAATTCAATTCATTTTCAATCTATCGTTATTGCACAATCTAGTGATCTATTGCTACATAAACGCACTTGCGGTTACACGACAATAATATCCAGTTTACAACAACAGTAAAGATCGATAACTCTAGCGTTTCCGTTTACCAATACCCATGATCTGTGTCAGGTTCAGGTGTTTCTATGATAAACACAGTTTTTTTAACTCGGGTTCGGGCCAATGTTTTTAATTTTAGGATTCTTTTCTATCTGAAATTGGGTTTAATCATCAACTACTGTATTAGAAGAGTCACATGATGAAAATTCCATACGGTTGCACAGATACATTTTCGAATCTTTTTGTAGTAAGAAAAGAATGATTGTAAAATTTTGTAAACTTTGTACTTTTGATAATTAAAAGAGGCGTCTTATGTTTACTATTAAAATTTGCTAGCAAGGCATGTCCCTTTAATATACATGATTATTTACTTTGCATTGCATCAAACAATTACAATTACCATAAAGGTGTGCAATAAATCAAAAAATACAAATTTTGGAGAAGTCCGAAAGTACGAAGGAGAAAGCAAGTAAATCGACATTGTGACTCTAAAGGTGATGATAATAATAACTTTACATATAATGGTCTATAATTCTTCTAATAATTACTGAACATTTGGTTACTTTCAGGTTTATCGTTAGGAAAATCTGTTAAGGCATTCGTGTAACATTGTGAATCGAATTGATGTATTGTTTGCGCCAAGACATGGTAATTAATATATTATAAACCAATCATAAAATGAATAGAAAAATCTATGTAGAAGAACTCAATAACATGCGATATTATAATAATATTTACACTGCATAACGGATTGGTATTTCAAATAACTATAACACAATAAAATTCAATTCGATATATTCTTAAATCATTGGAAATGACATAGTTCTTGAGTGCCTTTTAAGTTAATAAAGTCTTACATTTCATAATACTAATTAAATTTTTCCAATTGGCCGTTATTAAATATGTTAAATAAAATTGTTAATTATATGATAATATGATATAACAAAAGAAGTTTATGATATACGTCACAAAATTTAACATGCTAAGCTTTTTCTTTGAATTTCGTTATTTGGTTAATAGAAGTCAAGTAAGATAGCATAGCATTCTGTTTAAATGAACATATATTAATCTCTGTAAATTATTGGCATAACCTTTTTTAACAATATATAATTGTTAAAAATCTACTCATATTTCATTTATTTTCACTTAATTATCAAATTGGCAATTTATTTAATTAGTTAAAAATATTTCATAAGTACTCTTGTATAAATTGTGCCTTCACATAATTATGTAAATAATCTAACGCGTAGTAATGTAAACGATCTAACGCTAATGATTATTAAAAGCACATTGTCAATCAGCACATGAAACATTAAACATATGCGTATCGGAGAAATAAGGACATGCTAAAATTTAATTATTAAATTTAATGATTTTCTTTGCAGTTTGCAGACAGTTAATATATCGATTAAGCTCTCTAATGGCCTTGGCAAGCTGCACTGTTTATAAACTTTAAATAATGGTCTTAGCTTTAAAAGACTTAGGAAAAGAATATGCAGTAAATGCAGGGAATACACATAATACATGTCACTCTGGTTATACCGACATCTGGATATAACGACATAATAGAAAAATCTTTCTATACCGACATTTTTTTAAAAAAATTTAATATAAAATGTCGGTATGACTCACTGTATCGACATTTTGAAAACTTTTACTAATGTCTCAAAAACGTCGATATAACCAGAGAGTTACGGCATTGCTACGACAAAAAAAAAAAAAGTATAATTTTTTATATATACATATATTCATCAAGATGTCTGTTTTATTGCTACGGCAAAAATAAAGTCTAACATTTACATATACATTAAGATATCTGTTAACATAGCTGTTAAGATATCTGTTAACATAGCTGTTAAGATATCTGTTAAGAATTCTATTTAAAGAACGATTTACTTTTATAAAAGTTTACAATAAAACATTTAGATCGATTGTACAGAGTGATTCATAAATATTGTAAATATTGTAAATATTGATAATGTTAATAAAATCTTGTAATTAATCAATTAATCAATTAATTATCGTTATAGCGAATGCTATAATTAAATTTGTCATACTGTAAATATTTTAATTAATAAATCGTATTCAATCTAAATAATTTTTTTCTTACCATAAAATCAATACATGTTATTACCACTTTTGATCTTATACGATTATCTAGGATAAAAACAAATCCTCTCCACGTTCGTATTCAATATTTGAAATTATGGGCAACAAGTTAATTCTTGTTGATCCTTGGTAACACATGTACATGTATGCTAGGTTATATACTTGCATATCCCCGGAAAACTTATCATACTACAGGTACAATGGTAAATTTCCAATTTTCTAATTTTTTTTTAATTTTTAAACGAACTTGTACCGAACTATGTGGAACAATATAAATTAATATCTATTTGTCAATGTAGCATTATCTTCCCTTTGTATTTTCAAAGGTATTGAAAACTCGGACCAAATGTTGTCTCTAATTGGTAAGGTTATATTTTGTTTATGTTACACGTCGTTAAAAGTGAAAATATAATTAATTTTGTGCAAAATTATTACTTTAAAATATATAAAAATACTATTCCTTGTCAAAATATGTGCTTTCACGCGTTTATAATTTTTTTTTTGTGTTAAAAACAGTAATATAAATAGTGTTATCTTAAAAATTACACATTTATCAATTCGTTCTTTTATTTATTATTGTATAAATTATATAGATTTTATATATTGCTAATATGCTCGAAAATTGTTATAAAACCTTCAAATTCCACTCCTCCTTTCTTCGTTCTGTCCTTAACCCTAGACTTCAAAAGAATAATTTACTATCATTAAATCCGATATCATCCTTTCACATTAAGTGATAATGAGGTTACCATCATTAGCGGTGACCGTTTCGCTATTATTAGCGGCAGCCACCTTCACCTCAGCATCAAATTTCGAAAAAAGAGACCTTGAAGAAAATCAAAATGACCAAGGCAATCCACACTCACCCGATTCCAACCCTCATGGTAATCCACACTCACCCGATTCCAACCCTCATGGTAATCCACACGAATCTGGACCTCCAGGCCACGAAAATCACGTAGAAGTCGCTAATATCGTTCAAACTGCTGGCCGATCCACTTCTCACTATAATCCTCGTGGGAAACAAACCACTCATAGGGGACAACCCACCCATCTAACGAGGCATACAACAACTGCCAAGCATCCAACAACTAGCCATCGTCATACAACGACTGGCAAGCATCCAACAACTAGTCGTCGTCATACAACAACTGGCAAGCATCCAACAACTAGCCATCGTCATACAACGACTGGCAAGCATCCAACAACTAGTCATCGTCATACAACGACTGGCAAGCATCCAACAACCAG
>CAJVQA010006082.1:0-15314 GCA_910591915.1 Cetraspora pellucida
TTACTTAGTAAAAAGTTGAGAAATAATTAAATGTTTTTTTTGTAGTTTTGGTATAAGTGATCTACGGAAAGAGTTATATTTGTCTTTTTTTTATTTATGATTTTTAAAAGTATTAGATTTGAACTATTTTATAAATAATTATTTAAATTTGATTGATTAGCACTATTATGATTAAAAAATCTTAATTAACATATTTATTATTAAACTATTTTAAAATTATTTAAAATAATTTGTAATATTGCATTACTTTTGAAATATTACAAATTATAAATTTATAATAATAGTATTAATTTAAGTCAAAATTTTTTGATAATTATATAGTTAGAAATTTATGCAATTAAATTATTTTATGAATAATTAAAATTTTTAATATATATTAAAAAATATATTTCAAAATAATTTGAAAAATAGGGGTGTAATAACTTTGTGAAATGAATAGGTTGTCAACCTACAAGTGGCAGATCTAGAGTTCAAATCTTAGTGATGATGAAAATTTGTAATTCTTTCTGTATTACAGTTAACTGTCTTCTGTAATTAGTTGGGATAAAATACCTGTAACTCATGTCATACTAATATAACTAAAAGGTCTAAACTCTTATACAATGTTGTATGAAAGAACACAAACTGATACTAGGTGGTATAAATTCAAGATAAGCTCTTAGGCCATATAAATCATAGGAACCAGATAGGAAGGTAGAAGCCTACTTAAAAGATCTGAATAGAGAGGTAATTTAAACTTTTGATAGTACTACTGTAAAGACTGAACTTATAAAACAAAGCTAAAACTTATGAAACTAGTCAAATATGCTGGTCTTTGAGAAAGAACTAAATGAACCAATCAAGCTGTCAGAATTTTTGGATTTTAGAAGAAAAGAGTATATATTAGCAAACATGTAAACCAATGATATATAGTTTTGATCTACCTTTCTGAGCTATCTGGAATGGCAGCTTGGTAGAACTTAAATTAAATATTAAAGTAGTAAGAATATGTTGTAAAGTTAGTATCAAGATTGGGGTGAACTTTACAAGGGCATAGCAATTTAATAATATGTTCTAACTGCCAATATTAGTCTCAGCCATAGTGATACTGGATCAGCTATAAAAATAAGATACAGAAGATTCTAGAAGGTTTAGTACAAGGTCAAAGGTTTTAAAAAACTGCTTTAAAGACTTAGCAACCATGGCATATTTTTACTGGCATCAGTCAGAGCCAGAGATAGATAGGTGAATATAAAAACTAAAGTGGTTAAATAGAAAACTTACAAGCAGGTTTCAGATATAGCAGCTAGTGTAAAACCTTTAAGTGAACTACTTAAATTAGACAATGACTAAAGTTGTACAAATGGCTAGTTATACACTCTTTTTATAGTTGCTTTTTGTAGTTGTAATGCAACTATTAGCCAAATATATTATTAACAAAATTCTGGGTCACAAATACTTACCTTAATATTTAAAAAAAAAAATTATTTGAAAAATATTAAATTATTCTAAAAAATTAACATCTGTCTATATTTTTTAAAAATTTATTTCAAATTAATATTTTTATTTTAATAAATTCTAAATATTATTTGTATATTTATATAATTTGAAACTATTTGAACTATATAAAATATAATAAATTTTTTATTTAATAACAACTTTTTTTTTTTAACTTTGGCAGCCTTGCTGTAAACCTTTATTAAAATTCTTGTATATATGTTACATATATTTTAACTTAAATTTCTGGTCTGACATCTTTTGACTACTTCTTTAAATGCCCAGAGATGGTCTGCTGCACTAGTTAGGGATGTACTCAGATCTAGGGGCTGTACCAGACTAGCTGATAAGGCCATATATAAATGACCTTGATTTACTATAAATAAAATTTGCAATTAAGCCAGACCATTCCTTGTGTATTTCTATTTTTTCCTCCTTTTTTTTTACTTTTCTTTACCTTTATAATTTGGCTTTTTTCTATTTTAATAGTTTTTTCTTTAGTATTAAAGTTGTTAACTTTCTTTGTTGGATTTTTCTTCATATTTCTTTTTTCTTTTTTTACCTTTCTATCAATTCCTATTTTTTTTTTTTATAAAATAAAGACTTTATATTATTTTTTCCATATATCTTCATAGAAGCAGTTCTATATTATGTTAATTGCTGTTAAAACAAACTTTTTTATTTCCTTATTTGAATTTAATAAATCTCGTAGTAATTTTACTGTTCTTTCTAGTATTAGACCTTTGATTATTCCGAACCTTGCTTTTACATTTTCTTCTGTTTGTGTATTTCAAAATACTTCCTTAAGCTGATCTTTATTTGCTTCTAGTCTGACTTCATCTGAGAGCTTCATTCATGCTAAATTAGTTAATGTATTCTCTATATTTTTTTATATATTCTTGTAACATTTATATATTGCTAGATGATCTTGATCTTTATCTATATTTTTTTATAAATAATGCAATATGCATTTTTATATAAATCTGGACAACGTTGTACTAGTATTTTGGCTACTGGTAATTTTTCATTTATACATTTAATCAAAGTTCCTATTTGTTTGTTTTTTTCTATATTTGAGCATTTGCTTCCATTTTGATCTTTTATCTTTTTCCAAAAATATGACTAATTGTATGTTTTATTACTCTGATCTGGTTCTACTTTTTTAATTGCTATTGTAAAGCTCCACTCTATACTTTTTTTTAAGTCTAAGATTTCTTTTATAAATTGTCTTGTAGGATCCTCTACTATTTCATCTTTTCAACAAAGATTAACACTAGTTTTTTGTGCTGTTTCCTTTACTATTCTATTTATATTGTCTAGTTTTGAACCTTTTTTCACTTGTTTGTCTGCTTTAATATTTCATTTATTCTTTCTGTATCTTTTAACTTTAATTAATTCTAATTTGAGCTCCTTTAATTCTATACAATCATTAATGTTTTCTAATAGATTGTAGTTTTTCCTTTAGAGTCATTGTTTAGCTGAGTTTTTTATATTTTTCTCTTCTATGTTTGTAATTGCTATTGTACTATCTGTATAAATTCTGACTGTTTTCTTTTTTAGTATCATAAATAGCACAAACCATATTGCTAATAACTCTGGTTTTGTTAAAGATGGCCAGTTTCACACTTCAAAATATCCTTCATCGAGCACTTCTTCTTCTTTTTCATCTACTTGAACCCATCCTACACCCATACGATCTGGGTCTTGATTTAAATTTTTCGACTCTTTTTTTAAAGATCTGTCTGTATAGAAGATTAAGTCTTCTTCTAGTTTTGTTTAGTTAAAGTCTTTTTTATGAATAAGGTCCTTCTTCATAGTCCTACTTATTGGCTGTTTTTGGATAATTTCTGTTTCTAAATCTATATATTGTACATACTCTACTTTTCTTTCACTGTTGTTTTGTTTTATTTTTTCTTTTCCTCATGACTATGTTATCATATCAAAATTAATTACTAGAGTTTGCTCTTTTTGATTTTTAACAAACTTTGAAATTGAGTCTTGAATTTTATTTTGTTTTCTTACTTCATACAATTTCCATTTTCTGATCTTTAACCTAAATCACAGCCTTTACATCTGTATAATACTAATTCTGTCTTCTCTGTTTCTGTGTTTATTATTCAATGTTCTGCTAAAACCTTCTTTTGTATATTTGAAATAATTTTTTTAACTATTAAGTCAGTACTTTCTTTTTTCTTATCTGCCTTTAGCAGCATCCATTCTTTTTTTCTTTTATCTTCTGAGACTGCTTCTAGTTGGACTTCTATTGCATGTTCATTTGGTTTTTTGACTAACCAATTCTTTTTTATAATTCTGCTTTGCTTATTTACTTCTAGCTCTTTCTCTATATTACTAAACCATTTTGCTTGTTTGCTTTTACAAGACTGTTCATGTATTAACTTAAGCTGTTGCCATGATAGCATTTGATTACCTGCTTGCTGATTAATTGTTCTATATATATTAGTTTAAGTTTTCTTAATGCTAATGCTACTTTTTTCATAAAGCTAACACCTAGCATATTAGCAATCTTATTTCCTTTTCTATTTAAATCTGAATTTAGATTGCTGAAATTTAATATAACTTGCAATTCTTTCACCTTTAACATTGTATAACATACTATATTGTCTTTTCAAATCCTATTACAAATTTTAGAGGAAGTGTTATGCCAATCATTTTCTGTTGCACCAATTAGTAATAGGTCTTGTTTTATTCGTATTCTTGTAACTACTTCCTCTACTCCATTTGTATTAAGTCAAGTATGAAGATTTGTAATTTGCTTAATAGCGAGTTGATCTCATAATGAATTGCAGTTTCCTAAATTTCTGTACAAAATTGTACTATTATTTGTTAATTTTGCTATTCCTAGCTTGTTCTTTGCTACTCTTAATAAAGGACATTGTATTTTATCAACTACTGTTTTAGTTAATTTAGTCATTTGCAATATGTATAATAACTTTGGTATAATGCATATATTGTTTATATATAAAACTTATATTATTGTCATTTTTTTAATATCTAAACTCCTTATTGTTGATTATATTGTTTCTTGTGTTCTTGATCTAATTAGGAAATCTTTTAGTTTGCAATTTAGCTAAACTTCCAAAAATCTAATAATCTTGTTGACATTCTCCTCTTGAATTTGCTCACCTCCTATATTTATCTTTTCATTATTCTTTTCTTCTCTTGAATTTATAATAATTAGTTTTGATTTCTTTCTATTAATTTGTATATTATTCATTTCAAAAAACTCTTCTGCAATTTTAATCATTTGTTGTATTTGCTTTTTGCTATTTGCAATCCATGTTGTGTTATCTACAAATGCTACTACTGTTTGTCTCCATTCTGTCTTTCTAGAGCAGCCTTGATTATAGTTATATGAAACTGATACTGATAATGTATAACCTAGGTTGGGATTTTCTTGGATTCTTTCTAGTAGTGGATCATAAAAAATTCTCTATATTAGTAATAATAAGACCTCTTCTTGTTCTATTTCATTATTAATTTTGATTGCATCTGTTGTACCCCAATGCATAATAAACTTAGTTTGTTGTTTGTAGAACAGATTTAATATGAATGTAATTGTAATTTTTGGAATTTTGATTCTTCTTATTGCTAACTTCAATGCCTCTAATGACACTGAGTCAAATGCCTTTTTCATATCTTGTAGTACTAGCTATAACTCTTTGTTATTGTCTTTTGCATCTTCTATTATTGCATTGATGATATAAACCAGCTCTTCTGTTGAATTGCCTAGAAGCCCTGCAAAGTTAGGTTCTTTTAATATGTTTATTTTAACAAATACTTATGTCAACCTTTTGATAAGAATCTTGGTTATACACTTTCTAAATGTTTTTAGTAATGTTATAGGTCTTATATTACTCAAGTTGTAATGCCATTCTTCACTTTTTGGTATTGGATATATTTGCAAGATCTTCTACTTTTTTGGTATGATGCCTGCCTTAATGCATATTTCTGCAAAATTTTTAAAAATTTCTTGTATTTGCTTGCTAGCTACCTGTATTAACTTATATGTAATTTCTGTTATACCTAGTGCTATGTTTTTTTAAGGCCTATTAGCATTTCTGACCATTCTTCACTTGTAATGTTTTGGTTTAATTCATTATACCAGTCTGTATTTATCATGTTCTTGAGTTCATAAATTTTTTTTCACCTTTTCTTTAGCATCTTTTGATTGAATAGTTTTGCTCTTAGTTGATTCTGAAAATAGTCTTTTGCTTTTTCCAAAATTTTTGATGGTTTTGTAAGCAGTTTTCTACAGTCATTTATTTCTTCTATTATTTTGTCTATTTGTATTTTTTTGCTAGATTTGTCGAGCAGGCTTCTTAACATTTTTTTTTGCTCATTGCTGATCATTTGACATCTTTTTTCTGTAAAGTCTTCAATTTTCTTTTGTCATAAGGTCTCGATTTCAACTGATCTTCTTGTGTATAATATTTTCCACCATCCTTTCAAATCTTTGATCAATTCTTGTGATCATTCAATCTGAGTTGTGTCAATATATGTTTTTTGATAATGATTGATATAATATAGTTCTTCATTTAGTTCATCAATATTATCTTTTATTAATCCAATTTTAACATTAATCTTTTCTATGCTAATCCATCTTCCTAGCTGAGTTAAAACCTTAGATAATTTTGCTTCTTTCGATTTCTTTTTCTTGTTTTTTGATGTATTAAATACCCTTTTTTTTGATAATTTTTTCTTTGCTGCCATTTGAATTCTATTGCATATAATGTCCCACTATCTATCTAATCTATTTTGTAGTACCTCTTCTGTGTTCTTTTGATTGCCCAAGCTTTGTAAGACTATTTGCAACTCTTCTACTTGGATTCTCTTTTTTAACTGTAGGTCCAGTTCTATTCTATAGTTTTCTATATTCTTTTTGGTTGCTTTGTCCCACAGAAAAATTGTTCTTAGCTGCTTCATTTTTTTAATTTCAGCTGCACTATATAATTCTATTAAATGTTCTAAGTTGATTTGAGCTATTACTAAACTATGATCACTATTTGTGTATACATCCATCTCTTGGATTTCTGCATTAATTAGTTCATCTTCTAGCTTTTCTGTAATCCAAATTTAGTCGATTCTTGATTCTGCACCTCTACCTAATCATGAGAACTCTTTTTTCTCTGGATTAACTAATCTGTAAGCATCCTTAAAGTCTTGTCTTATTGGTCATTTAAGTAGTAGATCTTGCTTACTTGTTTTTGTTTTTGGCCTTTCTAATCTATCTAATTCTAAATCAACTATGTTGTTGAAGTCTCCCATTACAATTATTTGTGTTTTTTGCTGGTGTTTAATATATCTTTCAATTATTGCTTTTTGAATTTCCTTTCTTTCTTCTTTGTTATTTAATGGCATATAGAGCATTATAACCATTATTTCAGTTTGTTTAAACATAAAGTTGGCTATAATTAAATATTCGTTTATTCTATCTATTCCTCCTAAATGTTTTTTCCATTGTTTGTTTATGAGTATGCCTATGCCAGACCCCTTCTTCTTGTTTGAATTTGCATTTGACCAGAAGCCTCTATAGTTATTCTAATCATTTAACATAAAAAAACCTTCTTTGCTTGAGATATTTGTCTCTGCTATGCCGATAATATCAATTTTGTTGTCAATTAACCATTCTTGTAACATCTCCATTTTTTGATTGTTCTTTTTGAGTCCATTGATATTGTGTATTGCTATGTTTAAATTAATTTTGTCTTTTGTATAAATTCTCTCTATTAGCATTTGCTTTTCTATTTTGTTTTGCTGACTGATTGTTCTGTTTATATTTTCAACTTCTTTTCTTTTTTGTTCTCTTTTGATTCTTTTATTGTTTCTAATAGATACTTCCTTTTCGGCTTTTAAATTATTACTTTGCTGGTATAAATGCTGTTTTGTATTTAGTTCTGAACTAGTGCTTGATTTTTGTAAAAGAGGTCTTGCTTCTATACCCTGGCTCTTTGATTCAACTGTGGCATCTTTCAGGAGTGATTTATTTTATCTTTTGTTATACTTGCATCATTGCATATATGATGTGTTTCTAGTCTATCTAGTCTTAATAGTATTTTTTGCAATAAATCTTGCATTTGGTCTGAGATGCTATTCTCTTTTGTTTGGTTAGATTAATATTCAAGATTATTGTTTTTTTCTACCTTCTTTGTTTTCTTAATGCCTTTATTGTCACTAGTTTCTTCTTGGTTTACACAAAGGTCATGTTCTTCTATGTTTCTATACTTTTGTTTGTTCTTTTTGGATTTCTTTGTTTCTAATTTTGCTTCATCCCAAAAGACCCAATAATTGTTGTATCTTATTGGTTTTGATTTTGCAGCATTCATTTCTTCTTATGATGCGAAGGTGATTGTTGCTAACCTTCTCTGATTACCATTTCTGTTGGATGGTATATACACTGATTTTGCTTCTTTGTTTCTCAAACAGTATAAAGATAATACTTCTAATGCATTTACTGGAATATTTCTTAATTTTGTCATAAATAGGCTTTGATGATCACATTGATCATAATCCTCATTACCTTTAGTTACTCTAGCTAGTTTGTGAGTTCCAATTTGTAATAACTATAGAATGTCCTCTTCTGCACAATGGTCTATTTTAATTACTACAAAAGCTTTGAACTTTGATTTTTTAATTCGAACCACTTGTGACTTTTTTATGCTTTTGCATATATGCTTTATCTCTTCTGAGTTAATATTTGCTAGCAAATCCCAGATTGTACAGTAGTTATGTTGGCCTATATTATCTTCAAGTGCATCTAACTCTTTAATTTTATTTGTTTCTTTTGAGCTTGATGACTTTATATATTCTTTTTCTTTCTTTACATTATCTCTGGCTTGTTGTTCTGTAATTTCCTTCTGCTTGTTGTTTTCTTCTAGATTAAGTTTTAGCCAGTCACCTTCTTTTTCTCTGATTCTATCCATTGCTTAGTCTCTACTGTATTCACAATCAAAATTAATCTCAACCCAGTTATTGCCTTTTTTGAAAACCTCTTTTATTGTTTTGATATAGTGGTTTTTTCCTATGATCCACTCAACATATTTAACTCTTTCATCTTTCGAGGCTTCTAGTAGTGCATAAGCTAGCATATTTGTCTTGAAAAAGTTTTTCTTATCACAAATTCTGTTTCTTGATGACTATTGACTATGTTCAATTGTGTTACAGAATATTGGTTCAGCATTATTAGTTGCTTCTTCTTTTAATTCTAATAACCTTTTGTCGATAGTTTCAATATTTTTTATAACATTGTAGAGCATATCATTAACTGGTGCTTCAGCATCTTTTTTAAGCCTTTTTTTCTTTTTATTATTTGATTTGCTATCTTCTGTAAAATCTTCAGTTGGTTTTATGCTTAAGTTGACATCTTTGTTGCTTTTTTCCTCTGCACCAACCTTTTTTTGCTGTCTTTTTTTGCTGATTCTCATCTTTATTTCTTTTTCTGTTTTGACTTCATTTATTTCTTCATTCTTTTTTTCATTTTGTATAATTTTTCCTTTGCTTATGTTTGATATGTATTGAATAGAGCTTGGATGTTAATTTATTATTTTAAGTTTCGTTACCCATTCATCTATAGTACCTTCTTTTAACTATCCTAGTTCTGCTAAACAGAGGGCATCAAGAATTTGATCATAAAGCAATAAGTCATCAGGTGTAATGTGATCTGATTCACTTAATACAAGGTTATTTGCAATAAATTCAATATTGCATAGGCTCTTTGTAGATGTTGTTAAAATATAATCTAAAATCTTGCTATTTAAATATCTACGATTTTTGTCACCCAGCCCCTTAATATAATCAATAAGATCTAATTTTTGAATCTTATCCATCAATCTACTAGTTTGTATTCTAGATCAGGTTAATTTTTGGTTGTATATTTCATGTGCACTTATTGTTATAATATTATTTGTTGTTTTAATAGATCCTAACTAGATTGTTAACTACCTAATTGGGAATGTGTTTTGTTTGTTTGTTGTTGTTTGTTTATATTGTGTAGTCACATGTTGAGATCTTCTGTTTTTCTAGGTTAACAACAATTTTCTCAGCAGTATGAAAATTTCTAATAATTTTTGAAATTTCATTATAATTTTAAAGGATATTTGTATTTGTTGCTAACAAAGTTTATATTTTTTTTGTATTTCAATAAAGTGTTGACAGTTTCTATTGCTAGAAGCTTTTCTAAAACTATAATAAGTGCCTGCTAACCTACTTTCTGTTGTGTTTTCGATTTTATGATTTTGATTTTTTATCTAAATTAGAGATCAGCGGAAAAAGTTGAATTGGTGTAATAATTGCTTTGCTTTGCAGTATATTTTATTATGTAATATAACAGTTTTAATATAGATTTTTTAAAATTATATTCGTAATTTATTAAAATTAAAATTTATAATAAAAAAAAGTTTCAAATTATAGTGTTTAAAAAAAATAAAGTTACTTGAAATAAAGCTATAAAAAAAGCTCATAAGTTTATAAAAAACTTTTCAAATAATTCTAAAACTCTAAATAAAAAAGTATTGCACAAGACTTTAATATTTTAAAATCAACTCATGTTATTTTGAATGATAGCCTTCTTAACTATCTAGATCCTAGTAAAGTTTTAACTGACTATAAAGAAGAGCAATTAGTTAGTTATTGCTTAAACATGCAAAGACTTGATTTTAAATTATTAAGGTCTGATGTGAATTATTGTATGATAAAAATTGTTTATAAAAATAGGTGCTTACATTCTTTTAATAAGAATAACCACTAAACTTTTATTTTATATTTCACAAATCTTAAATGAAGCTTGTACCCAAAAGACAAATCTTATTATTATAAATGATTATTTTAACAAACTTAAAAAAATTATTAACAAATATTTACTTAATCCTAATCAAATCTAAAATATGAACAATTTGGATTTTGTTATTAAACCTAATTTTTAAAAAGTTATCATAAAAAAATTATTTCAAGTTCATTAAGATTCATATAGAAGCAATCATAAACACATATTTATATATCTATCTTAGCTGCCAGAACATATATATCATTATTAATAGTATATAAAAAGAAATGAATAATTTTAGATCTTTTAGATAGTATACCTATTAGAAGTTTACTAACACAGAATATCTATAGAAGAGCTTATTTAAAAAATATATAGAGCATTTTATTAATTCTATTCTTTTTGCTATTTTATATTACTAATTTATAATAGATACAAGAATGATATCAATTATGCTTGTATTAATTTCTGTTTTGAAAATAATAATATTTTTTATATTCTTTTATTATATACTATTCACATTTTACAACCTTCTAAATTACTCTTTGCTTAACTTAAAAATACATATAACAGTGAATGTAACAAAATCTTATTAACAACAGAAAATATATAACAAAATAAACATTCACTAAACTTTTCAAACAGGTCTATATTAAAACATATATACTTATTGTAATATATAATATGTAATACTTTCAAAATAAGTATAACAACTTAGTGAAGTAAATAAGTTGACATTCTTCTAAGTGATAGGTTATAAGTTTAAAACCCACTGATAGTGAAATTTGGATAATCACCTATATAATATATAGATGATATTATAATAACAGCATTTTGTCAATTAGTTAAGATAGGATACCTGTAACTATAATCACATTAGCATGACTTGCAAGAATTTACTATAAAATTCAGAAATCCAAAATTCTGACAATATGTAATCCTGATGTCTATAATTCCAAATAAGACAGAATACTGACAAGTTAAAATCCTGACTAAGACAGAATTCTAACAGTTTAGGATCCTGATATTCAAAATTCTGAATAGTCAAAATTCTGATTATTAAAAATTCTAAAAATTAAAATCTGACTAAAAAAAGATTCTAAAATAGTCAAGATTCCAAAATGGTCAAGATTCTAAAATAGTCAAGACCCTGAATTGTCAAGCTTCCAAAAGTCAAGATCTCAAAAGTCAAAATCTCAAAAGTCAGAATTCTGAAATAGTCAAAATCTTAAAATATCAAGATCCTGAATTGTCAAGATCCTGAAAGTCAAGATCCCAAAAGTTAAGATCTCAAAAGTCAGAATTCTAAAAGTTAAGATTCTGAAAGTTAAGATTTTAACTTAAGATTTTGTGAGATCAAAATTCCAAATAATCAAGATAAGTATCAGATCATAAGTATTACATATTTATCAACAATAGAATTCTCTATTAATATTATTTTTTTGTTCTTTTAGTTTAAATTACTAGAAAGTAAGTATATAGTTTATTTATAATAAATATACATATTTTATCTTTGATAGAGTTCTCTATTAAATATTACTTTCTTGTTCTTTCTTTCTTATATATATAAATATTAGGCTGTAAGTATATAGTTTATTTATAATATAATGCAGTGTTGTTATAAGATAGCTCTGGACAAATTGTAGACATTTGTGAACAATTTTGAACAAAAAAACAAATCTAAATTACTCAAAATTTTATTAAGATAACCTATTTTAATTTTTAAATAAAAATATTCAAAACTAGAATATGAGTCCTATAGCTTAATGGTTAAGCTCCCATACCTCCACAGTTAAGATCAATAGTTCAAGTTCAGCTGAAAGCAAAATCGAAAGATTTTAGCTTTTGTAACTCATATAGAGCCTATAATTGAACATGAAGCCCTGTGGTCAAGTCCAAGTGCAGTATATAACAGAAAAGGAATTCTTGAAAAGAAACTGACTTTGCAGAGTATGGGCACTATGTGTGACAGCAGCATCACAAAAAGTTCTATTACACAAAGGGTTGCATATGTAAGTCCTCTGGAGACAAGGCAGTACCAACATCTCTGTATCCAACTTGTGGAGTACTTGATTGGGAGAGTGATACCAAGGTAATACGAACTGTAATGATAAGAGAAGTAGTGCATGCATAGAAGGTTTGTAATAAAGAATTAGTCTTATTAAGATTAAAAACACCTTTGGTACTATAGAATAACTAAGAATAGAAAGTAACCATTCATATAGAGAAGTTGTAGTCTGTTTTGTACGTCTAAAGATTCCAAACCGGAGCTCTGGTCACACCTATATGAAAGTTTATAACAAAACAAATAGAACATACCAACATAAATACTGTACCAATCATGGTTGTAATACCTAAATTGGAAGTGGAAACCTACTCGAACACAGTGTAAACACCTTAGTCTAAATGTAAATTTAGGCTAAAATATTCTTAAAAAGACAGAGAGATTACCCGCAGTTGGAAACAGAACAAAGAAAAACCTGCAGCATAGTGTAATAGTAGTAGAAACATCAGTCAATGGCTAGAAGAGGATGTGTACTCATCTTCAAAATAGAGTTCCATCTATATCATAAAAGTGAGTACTTAAGGGGCAAGTTAGATGCACAATCTGTTGGAAATGACACTAAGACCAGGAAAAGTTGCAAACTAGCAGTAGCAGCAGGAACCTGACTTGAGATACATGCTTCCAATACCTGAATTGGGAAGTTAGCAATGGCAGCAGAAACCTGGCTTAAGATATGTACTAGAGAGGCACCTTTTAGGCAAACCAAAGATGATAGCTCATAAGAAGCAAACAACCTGGTGGACCAATTTGGAAGTTGTTAAAAATAGGTTGTAAGACATGGGAGGAATATGTAGGTTACCCAATATAATTAATAGTAAAAACAAAAATTCAGATTAGGTGTAAATAGGACACAATACAAAACTCTAGTAGGTTTAGGTTGCAGATAAATATGTCTGAGTCCTATGTCTGAATAGATATATAGTAATAGATGATATATAATAGATTTGTACTAGCTATAACAAATATACTAATAAAGACTAAAGGGTATAACCTTACCTTAATACTAAAAAAAAAAGAATATAATAATATATTCAAATATAAATTATTATTATTTTTTTTTTAGTATTAAGGTAACTTTTTTGGTCTTTTAATTTTTAGTTAATGATGGTAAATGTAGTTCAGTAAACTACTACAGAAAGAGTATATAATTGACTATATATGTAACTTTTTTATATTACCTATTTAAGGAGTCTGCCTGAAGGTTCCTTACTAATTATTGTATTTAATACTTCTGCTTAAATATTCTACTTTAAACTCTTTAAATCTGCAAATCTGTTAACTTTACTAGGTCATATCTGATGTCTAGATCATTGTTTCAATCTTAGAACTATTTTATTCTCAAGATAAACCTTTTAGAGCCTTTTGTACCTATTCTTACAACTGATCTAGTATCATTATAGCAAAACTAACATTTGTAATTAGAGTTATATTATTCAACTGCTATGCTCTTATAGAGTTTATATAAACCTAACCTTTACTTTATAATATAAGTCTAGTACTTTAGTATATCTTTATCTTTTTATTTGCCTTTTTACCAAACTCCCAATTCAGATAGCCTATATAGAACTATAATTAGTTCATTGATATATTAGGTTAGCCTGATATTCTTTTCCTTTAGTTTATTCTGATGACCTGGTTGATGATACTTCTGAAACTTCCAACTCAGAGGTTTTTATATGTCCAACTACTATAACCAAGTACTATGATCTTGGTATTTGTTTTTTTAGACTAGTTTTTACAATAGGACCATCAAAGTTTCAGCTATCTTTTTACTTAGATTTTTCCAAATAGACTTAATTTTAACAGATTTATATAGCCACAAGAACTTATCTAGTGTTTGTACTATCTGATTTGTTAGTTTGTATTTCTCTATATAATTCCAACATTGTACAGATGTTCTATAACCTGCCAGTCATGCTGGTGTGACTGCTATTACAGGTATTTTAACCTAATTGTTAGTAACAGTTACTGTAATATGAATATTATATAGGTGATTATCAAAATTTTTACTGTTGATAGGATTTGAATATCCAACTTACCACTTGTAAAGTTGACAACCTGACTACTTCACTAGGTCACTACACTCTTTAGATATAAATTATATTTAAATATAATTATTATATATAAATATAATTTATATTTAGATGGAATTTATATCTAAATATAATAATCTTATATATCTTATATTTGAATATATTTTATATTTATATAAATATAATTGCTATATTTGAGGTTGTTTAAAGTAGAGTTAGTTCTTTTATCTGTTATCTATCTATTTTTTATATATAAAATTCAGATATATTCAGATATATTATATAAAAATTTTATAAAAAGATGTTCAAATATAATTTCTAGTCTAAAGCCAGATATATATATATGTTTTAAATTGATTACTAATTAATTTATAAATTGAAACTTATATTAAACAAATAAAATACTATGAGATCTTAAATAATCTTTATTTATAATATAGCAGTAACAATTTTTAAATAATAATAATCAAATATCTAATATTAATATAACTTGCATATTTATAAAAAATAATTTAGAAAGATTATCAGTTCAAACAATTGCTAAACACTTATGTATTATCAGATTTTTAATAAGTTAAGTTTTCAATATTTTTAAAAATCTAGATATGTTAAAAGACTTTCTCTATCTATAAGAAAACTGCATTTACTAAACTTGAATAATATAAAATATCTTAAGCTTTTAATAAAAAAAAGCTTAACTAATGTTTTTATAAGTTATAATCAAAGTTGTTATTTTAATTAAAATATGAAAATAGAGGTTATTTAAATTTTGCAGTATTTTATATGTTTTATATAAATTTTAATATTAATTTACAAATTATATATATATATATTTAGCTTTAAACTATCTTTATAAATAATAAACATACCAATTCCAAAACAAAGAAAAACAAAATACAAAAACAACAAGAAAACTGGCTAGCAAACACCCTTTAGGCGACTAACAAAAAAGCTATATTAG
>CAJVQA010006083.1:0-15313 GCA_910591915.1 Cetraspora pellucida
CCTTATTAGGTTACAGAAGCTAAAATCTTTCAATTTTGCCTCCAGCCAGACTTGAACCGTTGACCTTGACTGTGGAGGGTATGGGAGCTTAACCGCTAAGCTATGGGACCCACACCCCTTATTGGTCATATACTAATAATTGTAAAGCTAAAAATAGCTATTATAATTTAAAAACATCTTAAATCATATATTTATAAAACACTTAACTTTTTTGGATATACTATTACAATAGACCTTTTCTTTAAATATGACTTTAAATTTTGCATTATATCAGTTTACCTACCTTGTAATAACCTCCATTTAGACTTCTCATTCAAAACAATATTATACAATAGATTCAAGAAGCAAATACAAACAATATACAACTAATTGTTATAAGTAACTTTAATGTCTCTGACAACTTATAATTATTATCTATTAAACTTAAACTTATTCATTTTTTTTTTTTTTTAGTATTAAAATGAGGCCTTGCTTATATCTTTATTAATAATTTAAAATAGTTATATATATATATGCTATAGCCAAGGTCAACACTTGCAGTTAGAGCTAACTATTAAACTGCTAACTATATAGCTACTACTATTTGAACAAAACAAATAAATTGAAAATTACATGTAAGAATAAAAACTCAGACTAGTTTATCTACAACCTAAACATACTAGAGTAGTCAAAGCTCATCTAGATTTGAATATTTAATATATAATTTAATAATATGCTATATTTAATCCATAAGATGGACCAAATATTAATTTTGTGAATTGCTTAGCCAATAGAAAGGCATGTATTTGAGTAAGAATGTAATTAATCAGGAAGTTCACAAAGGCAAAGTAAGTGTAATCTTTTTGAGAGCAAGTATGTTTTCTAATTGGATTGGATGATCTTGAAGATTGGTTAATTGGTTGAGATCAGGGTTTATTTTATTGATTTTTTTAATTAGAGAAGTAGATACAGTATGTTTTCTATAGTTGCTTATATGATTGTTTATTAATATTGAAAAGAATATTAATAATAACTTGAGAGGCCATTTTGTATAAAATGTCAGAGTTTTGAATTGTTGATATAAAAGACTTTGGAATAAGTTCTTTGAGAGTAAGATTAGGGTAGTAAGTATTAAATAACATATATAGAGAGTTAAGAGCTGAATGATAAAGAATTTTGTTAATTAAGTTATGTTTATAATAGGTGTTAAGATTAGGCAAGTTATTAGAGATAATTTGGTTAGTAGAGGTTTGGATAATTTAATTAAGTAAAGATGAATTAGCATAAGTGCACTAGTAGAAATAGAAATTAGGTAAGTTACAAAAAAAGCAAGCAATGTCTGGGTATTGGCTTAGATAAATAGTATAATATAATAAGTATGTTGGCAACTTATTAAGAAAGATTTTTGTTTTAAAAGATTTTAGTTGATTAAGTCTAAAGTTGGTAATATTGTATAAGAGTTTTTGATTGTGATTAAAGTAAAGCCAAGTGAATCTCTAATTAATGTCTTGGTTGAAGTATGACCACTCGCTGTTTTGTTTTTGTGATGCCTATATAGCTAAGATATGAGCTTTACAGATTTGTTTAATAAAGTGCCTTGTAGAAAGTTCTATATAATGGTGTTCCTATTAGAGAATATAATAAGAATTGTAAAGATTTGTGTAGTTAAATAAAAAAAGTAGTAACAGTAAGTGTTGTTTAGTGAGAAAGTTTGCTTGCTCATTGAGATAGTTATCTGAATGAGCCTGTACTTTGTAAAAGGTAAAACTTATTCATTTTCTCTAATACAATAATATGTATGATCTAGCAAAACACACATAATTCTTAACTTTTACATGGCATAGTAGCAGATATAACAGTTATATTGACTATATTTGGGCTAATTATTCTATTATTTGATACTTAACCTTCTACTATACAGATGACACTAACTAATTTACACTTAGTAATTATAATAGGGTAGTGCTCATTTTATTAATAATCACTTTAATGACAGTCTATTTTACTAATAATCAATTTGCCAACAAGTTTATTTTACTAACAGTTATTTCATTAACAGTCATTTCACTAACAAAGTAATTCTAATCATTTTCATTAGAGTCAGTTGGAATTAGAGTTAATGTTAGTGCAATTTTAAAAAAAACCTAGTTAGTGAAATAGTTGTTAATAAAATAAACTTGTTAGTAAATTGATTGTCAGTGAATTGATTATCAGTGAATTGATTGTCAATGAATTCATTGTTAGTGAAATGACATATATCCATTATAATATACTAATATTATTCTGAAAATTCTCTTATACTATTATTGAAAAATAATAATTAGTAGCCAAAACTAAGCATGAAGTATTTAACTATAAACAAATGAACCAAGACTTTTGGCAAAACTTCACTAACCAAGTTACTCTAATTTTCAAAATAATAATGTTTCTTCTACAACTAACACTTAAAGTCTCTTAACACAAAATTTAAATTAGTATTATTTTAGCTACTTTTCAATATATTCCAAACAAAAAATTTACTGTTCATAATTTTCAACACATTTTTTTTTTCAATGCATTCAAATTATACTCAAATTTAAAAAACTAGGCAATATTATAAGACAAGTTAAAGCTTTAACTCACAATTACACTTCTGTGCCTATATTTTATAATTAAGATATTGATCAACTTAACTCTCTTTATCATCTTAACATACTTGTATTGTTTTAAAATCTTAACCTCCTATCTGACTAGATAATTGCAGCTAATATAAAATAAAAAACACTTTATTATATATGCAATCTAGAAAATGTTATCAACATAAAAGAACAAATTAATAATAACATAGTCAAAAAATATACTAAACTCCAAAATATTCTAACATCAATGATCAACAGTATACTTAATTAACACAAAGATCCTATTAAATTTGATAACATTAAAGAATCAAACAACATTATCACTAAACTATTATTCATCAAACAACACATTCAACAATATTTTAATGATTGGACAGCTTCTAAAAACATTTATTTATAATTATTCAATACAATATGATAACAAGAATATCAATCTAAACCAAACATTAACTCTACATAGAATTAACCAGTACTTAAAGAATTCTCTTTTATAGAAGTTCTTAAAGCTATTAATTAACTTTCTAATAACAAAGCATGTGAACCATCAGGCATTAGCTATGAAATGATCAATATACTAAAACAGTATTTCTTAATATAATCACAGTTTTTTTTAATCACTGTCTTACATCTGGTCAAATTTTAAACCAATAGAAAAAAGAAAGAATCTTTTCTATCTTTATAAAATATATCTTTAATAGCAATTTAACTAATATCAGACCTATTAGTTTACTTGAATATATTAAAAAACTCTATATCAAACTTTTTACCAACTGACTTAACTACATCTTTACTTATTATAAAATTTTATCACTTTTTAACTATATAGCCTTATCTGATAACAGCATAGCTATTCCTATATATATACTTAATAACATTATTGAAGAAGCTTCTTGTAACTTCAAACAACTCTGGCTCTTATCTTAGAACATGAGCAAAGCCTATGATTCTGTAAACCTTACACTTTTTACTAAATCTTTAGTATACCTATATATGCTATCTAATCTTATTAATATTTTTACTAATTTGCTTACTAATTAATATAATCAAGTTATTACAAATTTAGATTTAACTAACTCTTACAATGTTAAAATAGCATTGATCAAGAAGAAAATATAACTCTACTGTTTTGGAGAATTTATTATAATTCTTTTATAAACAAAATAGCTTCAAACTTTTTAGAATACATTTTGGCCACAAAGTAGAATATTAGTTTGCTTTAACTAAAACTTTAACAACTCCAAATCTTAGTATTTGTATTAGCATACATGGATAACACACTTTGAATAGCCAAATCCAAAAAAGAATTACAATTAATTATTGCTACAGCTACCTTCTTTTATCATATAGCTGACATTCAAATTAACTTAACTAGATTAATTCTTACTTTAAATACATTATCTACAGTCTCTATTTACTTCTTTAGCTCATCACTTATATCAATTTCTACTAACCAACTATTTGAATTTTTAGGATGTTAGTTTACTCTTAATAACTTACATACAAAACAAAGCTAACTAATCTATAATAAAGCAATTTAACTTATTAATATTATTAATACAAAAAGAATTACAAACAAACAAGCCATCTATATTACTAATACTATAATTATTTTTATTATCTAATACAGATTATATAATATTATTTTTAAACACTCTACTTGTGATAGCATTTTGTCCAAATATCTTACTATAATCAAACATAAAGCTAAACATTCCTGTATCAGCTCTAATAGCACTATGCTTAACCCTTATATATATAATATATATAATATCTAAAATATCTAACTACAATATTATATATTCTGTTTTTAACAAAGAATTAATAACTTTAAGGTTCTTGATATTTCTACTAAAATCTAACTATAGCAACTTCAAAATAATCTTTGATTTGTTACTAATATTCTTTAGTATAGCTAACTACTTATAGATAGATCTAACAAACTTATATTTAACTTTAAAATTATACAACTTCTATAATATATTGGCATATTAATCTTAGCTAATTATAATATTTTGTGGTTTAACTGTTTTATAATAGATATCAACTACTAGAACCAATACTTAGTTAATATTCCAAATACTATACTTTTAGAAAACAACTTCAAAAAAACAATATACAGTATTCTACTTAGAACAATTATGTATTGCAGACAATAGTATACAAAACTTTACAATCTAACAAAAAAAAAGCAATCTCTTTAGTTTACCTATCTGGAAGATACAATTTATTTGACAAATTACATCATCTAATTCTTTCTTATTTTCAACTTCTGGAAGTTAATGCTTTTGTATATAATATTTTATCTATCAAAAAAAACTTAAACCTTGGCTACTTACCTATAATAATAATAATAATAAAGAAATCATTATTGGCAAAATTTACAAATATCTTTTAAACACAAACCAGTTTTCTATCTTACATTGAAATACAAATATTGATTTAGAACATAATTACTATTACCTTCTTCTAAATTTAAACTGTACACCATGTATCAAATGCCACCTTAACTTAAACAGAATCAAGCAAACATGCACAATTAACATTTTAGCAACTATTTGTATTAACTTTCTAGAAAAAAAAACTTTCAAACTTAAACTTAATGCTAATTATCTAAATCTTATTTATTTAATAACAATTAAACATTTATAAATTCTATATAACTATTCTACTATTAACATATTAAACTTTACTATCACAAAAATCTTTAAACCTAATAACTATTTAAACAAACTTAAAGAAATTTTTCAAAACAATTTGCTATATAAGAAATTTACTTTTTATACTGATAGATTAGTATCTAATATTAGAACTAAACAAAGCTTAATAGGTATTAGATAGGTCCAAGTTGATAGTAACAAACAAGATTTTATAAATTTTTAGCTAAAATTTATTTTTGACTATTCATTTATAAAGTAAAGCTCTTTTATATTTTATTTGCAATCTCAACTGTATCTTACAATACAACACTTTAAATTTATACTGACTCATAATCAGTTATTTTTCAGTTTTACAAATTCTCTATCCAACTTAATAATTCTAACAAACTCTTTAAATTTAATACATGGCCTTTATAACATATACTTTTTAATATTATTAAATTCTTTAATTTAAATATCAACTTTCACAAAATTCAAACTTATACAGATAACATTTTTAATAACATGTCTAACTTTTTAGCAAAACAACATATCTTCTTTTTGCTATTAAACTTTTAATATACAAATATTTATAATCTTTTTTATGAAAACAAAATCCTGTTAAGTTTCTTATCTAATACTTTATCAAAAATATTTACAAAGCTTACATACTGGCAATGTAGTTTTTACAAAAAAAAAACAATGAATAGTCTTATATAAATCACTATATAAATTGGCAATCAACATAGCTATATCTTAATTATAACCAAAAACTTTTATCTAATTTTGTTAGCTTCAAACTTAATCAATTTAATATCTTTAAATTAAAACTCTACTAAGTGAACTACCAACTTACTTTTCTCTTTACAACATATGCTCAATTATCTTTACAAATATTAACTATTTTTGATATAATCTTTCTGATTCTCACTTATATTAGCTAACTTGTCTCAACTTTTCTTTTATTACAAACATTATTAATTTATTAATTTAGTATATTTTATCTAAAGCAGATCTTAACTTATTTACTAGTTAGCTTTATGAACTTATTTACAAAATTCAAAAACATTCTTTATTTGACTATATACTATTTCAAGCAAACTCTTTTTATCTTGATCTTATTTTTAAAAGCCTTGTATCTAAAACCTTAATTATAACAATTTATAACTATAATATATCAACTAAGATAGTTTTACAAATTATTATTTAAACACTTCTTAATATTAATAATCAAATATATAACCAAATATAAAAACTATATTGCATTGACTTCTTTAACTATAAAAAGAATAATATTATTATATCTCTTTAAACTTATAACATTCACAACATTTCACAACAGATATAACAAACTAGACATTACAAAAGATTATATACAAACTATATATACTTATATTTATGTAGAATAGCAGATTAACTACACTTATGTTCTAATACTTGTTTACTAATTAAACAGACTATTAGAAAAATTAATATATAGTTAACATTCTGAATTAATCATAGCTTATCTTACAATTATATTTTAATACTACAAATCTAGATATGTTTTGACTACCATGGTTAGTTTAGGTTACAGATAAAGTCATCTAAGCTTTAATTATTGCATGTAGTTTTTATTTTGTATTTTATTTTATTTTTTTTTAACTATAAGCAGTCATACTAGTACTTTATTGAGTTTTTGGAATTACATTTGTAACTATATATATTTCTCTAATAACTAAGTCTAACATCACCTAGCCACCTTAGTAGTACCTAAGTGCAACCTGCTATATTACTTCGAACAGAAGTAAGCTACTTGTCTGACTACTTAAAGTTCATAATGAAAGGGTCTTCTTCCTTCTATGACAAGCTCTAAAATTGTCTTTATTCTACAAATGTTATAAGAATTGAATCTGGCAAATCAATTACATGCTCAAGAAGTTTATCGATTTTTTGTTGCCGGATATCAATTTCTTGAATATAATCAACCTCTTGAACATTATTTAATGATAAACGTTCTGTATTTAATACTTGTGAACGTTCTATATTTAATTGTTGTGAACTAAACTCTATATTTAAGGGTTGTGAACTAATCTCTGTATTTAATGGTTGCGAACTTATTAATATATTGGCACTACTCTCACTACTCTTATTCGCACTACTATCAATTTTCTTTTTAGAAAATTGACGTTGTTCATGTGCATTTTTTAATTGCTTACGTCGTTTGAATGTTGTTTTGGGACGCGCCATTGTTTTAATTTTTAATTATTTTTTTAATTCACAAGATAAAGGTACGATTTTTGAGTTAAGAACACAACATTTTTATGACAAATTTTTTTTTATTCTGTAGCTTTTACTTCGCTCTTTTCGATGACAACCTTTGTTTTGTAAAATTAATAAATTTATTATTGTCAAAATTCAATTAAAATCGGTTTGTCCTTTTGTAGAATCAACCACCTATAAAAATGATAAATCGAAAAACTGCCATTGTTACGTTACTCTAAGCAAGTTAGTATCTCTTTTTTCAAAAATTAAACTAGCAATTATTATGTTAGTTCGAAAGAAAACTGTACCGAAAGTTACTATTAGCCGCAGTAATTTCGGATTTTCATAAAAATTTTTATCATATGCACCCTAAATAATGTTTGATTTAATTAGTTTGTTGAACACCCTAACTTTACATGATCGCATACGTGACTGTGCAATTTTATATATCGTATTCCATCTAACCAAGTTGCTAAAAATTTATCTCCAATGATTTGAATATTTTCTAATCTAGGAATCCATTCAATTATATCTTCGTGTTTCATAGCTTTAAGTTGAAGTTCTTTAATGCAAGTATCGATATCCTTATTTTCAATTGTGTTGTCTTACAAGGGTCACATGTTTGACACCAACATAGCGATGTGTTATATCGCTTGCAATTTGCACATTTTCCATTCTTTTTATCTCTTTTAGAACTAAATTCATCAAATACTAACATGTATTCGTTCGTTACAGTGTTTTGAGTTAATCCATATACACGTTCATTCCCTAATTGAGCATGATTTTTAAACTTACAAAATATACAAAAATATAAATTGAATTCACTTCTTTTAAAATATTTGGAAAATTTGATGCTCTAGTTAATCTTTTAAGCTTCACCTTGCATGATGGTATACGTAACTGTGTATATCCTATTAGATTCATTTTGATAAAATAAATCAAATAATAATAAAATTATCTATTTCTGATTTCTGTAATAGATAATACATCATAATACTTCCTTTTATCTTATATAGAAATAAAAAAATAAATCTTTCTATTAGTACTTATTTTATTCATTTTCTTATCTTTACTAATTTTATTATTTTTTTTCTTTTAGTAGTTTCACTAGTTTCAACAGTTTCGACAGTTTTGCCAGTTTTGACAGTTTCACCAGTTTCGCCATTAAGCCATTTTCAATTTTTTTTTGGCAAAAGTCGAAAATAGTTTCGACTTTCGCCTTTTGCGAAACCTCTAAGTTTCGCCTAACAACACTATCTACGACTAATGAGAATAATCCTTCCGCAACCTATTATGTCCCTAACACCCAATCCAAGACCTAGCCAAAGGACACCTAATTCACGTAATAATAGGAGAAACAGAAATGGTAAGTAAAATTCTGCTAAAGTTAAAGGCAATTAACTATGCTAATGTAACTTTTAGTAAAACTGAAAAATCTCAATTTATTGCATTAATCTAGATGATCTGGACTATGATCCCGAAGAAGACGATGATTATAATGTTGATGATGGCCAACCCTGGAAAAATATTTCGAGAGAAAAGTTGTTCTGGTAAACGAAGTGAAATGTTGGATCAAGCCCATTAAGGGTGTCTCTTGAGGCGTATATTTTTTTATTTGTATTTTTTTATTTGCATATTGTCATTCCGGCAAAAAAATATATTAAATAAAGAAGAAGGGTCCCATGCCCTCACCAAAATTTATTTTTATATGATTGTGTAAATTGGTTAGGATTTTATTGGGTTAAAATAAGACTTCTACTTATTATGGTCTACATGATGTCTCGCTCTACACTTTCACATTTACTATGGGGATTCCACTAAAAGTTCTATTACAACAATATAGGCGATACGTTTTTTCGCCACAATAATTACCAGAACTACACCGTCATGCTTGAACCTAGAAAAAAAATCACAGCAGAAATTAAGTCTTTTCCTACGGTCGAAACAAGGCATACATAATTTATATTTTTTACACAGAAAATATATATAGTATACATAATTGAGAAAATAACGCCAACGTGACAAGATTTACTTGAAATTTTTCGAAAATTCTATTGTATTATGCAAATGTATAAAGTATATGAATTACATTCTTTGTAAAATTATTTTTTCGAATTTATACGGGTATTTTTATTGGTGAAAACTAGACCCCATTGTCAGACAATCGCATATGGCCTTCTCTTAATGTACCATAAAACATCATCGTATTTTTTCTTGTACGCGCTTTCCAGAACAATACTGCTTTAACACCAACTACTAACTTCGAAAAACCTTCCACAGTTCTTGGAATTTCAACACGTGCAAGTTCCATAGCAACAATTGTATCCTCGAAGAGAAATTTGGATGTTGATATTTTGAGTTGAAATTCATTTGATTGTAAACTATAAGCTTCGAGATCTTTGATCTATCTTTCACGTGAGAAGGTAGCGCAAAGAATAATGCTGTAAGGATGACTTTAGAGCAGTACTCTAATTTCTGCAGGTTACCTGTCCTTTTGCCATGTGTACTTATTGCTCCGTCTTCCTGCGCTAGAATTTCCGTACCTAATGACTTGAGAAATCCTTTTCTGTCTAATCTGGGGCCACTACGAGTAACAACATTTAAAATTTCTTTAAGTTTATCGTATGACCTGGACGCCACTTCTCAACATTTCAACCTCAAATCAGACTTTCCAAGGAAAGCGTTTCTTAGCATCGGGGTCCAGATATACGCATTAAATTCAGTTTCCGTTAATGATTGTGTAAGTACATCATTTTTGTACAGAATTAAGAAATGGAGGAAAAGGTTTTCGACATAAATGAGATCATTTGACGAGGTCGAATGATTGATTCTATTTTTATCTAAACACTCCTCTAATGACTTCAAATTATCAATGTTATCAAACTTTTCTAGATACTTTAAAACTTCCTCTTCGCAATCTAGTAAAATTTTATTGATAAATTTCCCCTCTGAAAAATATATAGAATCATCAGTATCTTGCACTTGATCTGCTATATATTTCTTGAACCCTTGAGGCAAATATTTAAGACATTCGACATTGTGAATATCAATGACACCAATGGATAAAGGACTTTTTGATATCTGACTTTTTTTCGTAGTTTTCATGATTGAGCGTGCAAATTCCATAACATCAACCTTATCGTATATTAGTTTGTGATTGGGAAGAATATGCATTTGATATGATTTCAACACTTCATCGGCTAGATCATAGTTAATATATTTTCTTCCTTTGGCTGCCGATTCAAAAGACATACTACTCAATGATTTCATATTGACGCTATATTGATCAGTTTGGTTGCTATCTGATCCATATGCAGATAACGTAGTCATTGGTGAGTCTTGTAGTTGTATTTCACTATTTCCAGAAGATGATATAATATCATAATCTGAGCCATTAATTATAGAATAAGAATTTCCCTGATCATTCAAAATACTTGGGAGATCCATTACAGGTACATTTGCCTAAATAGAGTGATATACTTTATATGAATCAATTTGCAAAGGCAGATACAGAATGTTATCTGATACAAAACTTCTTTTTACCTCAGGAAGCTGACTTGGGGTTTGCTCAACTGTCGTCCTCTTTTCTCGGATAACCTTAATATGCTTTTCTAGTTGTTGGTCCCTCGAGTATATATAGTCTAACTAGTAAATATATAGAAGCATGTCAGTGACAATTTCATAATTCGAATGTGGAAGAACAATTATACACACTTACATCCGAAGACTCTATCTGCTAGAGCTTTCTCTTCTTTTCTAGTTCTATATCACGGTTATTCCAAAAGTATTCACTTCCAACAAGTCTTTTTCATTCTTACAATAATAAAGCGTTGTTAGTTAGTATTTCAAATTATTTCAATAAATATATTAAAGCTACGAGTATTATTAAGAAAATAGCGATTGACTCTCGGTCAAAAACACACTGCAACTCACGGTTCAGTAGTGCCTCACTATTTTTGGACTACTGATGAATCACTACTGACTCTCGGTCATCACTGTGCAACTTCATGGTTCACTAGTGTGTAGCAACATTAACTCACGGTCTACCAAGTATCTTAGAAATTCTTGGCTCATCGGCAGTCCTTTTAAAAAAATAAATACAACCTTAAAGTCTTTCCATATCGACTTGGCCATTTCGCCTCTTGCCCCACCTTCATCAGAAATCTTTTTTACCAAATCGAAAAAAACGCTATGTTTGCACACTTTATTGGAAAAATCAGCAAAATTTGCTCTTCATTCGAGATATCCCAAAAGCGACCAGTTGTTTGGGTGAGGTTTGTTAAAATATTCCATCTTGTTCTACGAAAGGGTATAAAGAAAGCAATCAGATCATAAAGAACCATGAAATAGAAAGCTAGAAAAAAAATAACACCTTGGACATAGCGTTTTATATAGAATTAAGTAACGCGATCAATTGATTATACTGTTATAAGTCGCGATTCATCACGTGATTATGGTTATACATGTTGCACTGGGGCTTCCGATATCCTAATTAATCAAACCTATATT
The DNA here is from genome assembly GCA_910591915.1 of Cetraspora pellucida. Classification (NCBI taxonomy): domain Eukaryota; kingdom Fungi; phylum Glomeromycota; class Glomeromycetes; order Diversisporales; family Gigasporaceae; genus Cetraspora; species Cetraspora pellucida. The sequence continues at coordinate 11,987 of CAJVQA010006083.1, forward strand.
AGGTATAATAGTAAAAATTCATAGTACAGATTTTTTACCGTAACAAACAAATACATCATGTTTAGCCAATAGAATTTTAAGATCTGTAGATCTGTGCGTAACAAAAAAAAGTTACGATACGATAACGATAATGATATCATTTACGATAAGTATTATGAACTTAACGAATTTTTTATTTTTTTAACTTGTAATTATTAAAAACTAAAAACTTTTAACTTTATAGGAGTCAAGAACTTTAACGGCAGATAAATAATTCTTTAAAAAGATTATCCGCATTCTGTTCTAATTGCTGATCTGATTGAAGAACAAATTCGGTAGAATCTTGTTGGTAAGCAATTCTATTCTCATTCCAAATATCTTTTAGTTGTTTATTAGTAATTTTATATTCTTTTGTTCTAGTTGCTGAAAGATGCATTCTGGATTGTTGTGTATTATTGGACATATTTGGGTGAGTTTTTAAATCCCACTTGTTAAAGAGACCTTCGATCTGTTGTTGATGTACAATAATATACCATATTTTGTTTTTAATAAAATCATAGAGCAACAGATACTGATGAAGAAAGGCATTCATTTCTCTAATAAACATGTTGAATTCTTGAAAAAACAATTCATCAGTGAGTGCATTTTTAAGATCAAAATCATCGAATCTGTTTTGCACAATATCTGTTTCTAAAAATTGTGCATAACAAAGTTTTTTTAAGCTAGGAAATGTTGGCCAAGGTTTTTTGAATATGATATGCTAATAACTATGTGCAAATTGCTGGGTATTGTTTCCATCAAGTCGACACATACTTAAAGGAAGATGAAGCCAACAATCTAGTCATTTTTGATGTAATTCAAGTCCTTTTTGTATTCCTTTTTCTAACTTTTGAACTAATAATTTAACACCTGAATTGTTCATAATTTCCATACTTTGTAAAAGTTCTTCATCAAAAAATTGATAAAGATTTTTCAAGAAATATATAAGTTTATATGTTGAACTAAGAACAAAATCTGGTATTTGATGTGCGTGATGACCTGTGGGCAAACACTGTAACAAATTATCTGGTTGTACAATTCTTAATTGGGGATCATAACCGACAAGAAATTCTGCAAATGGACAGTAAAATTCTTGACTGAATTTAACTAAACATTGAACTTCAATGTTTAGTTCAAAATCATTTAACCAAACTTGAAATAGTTTCTATTTTTCGATATAGGATTTCAGAACCTTTTTTAAAGTTTTGAGTTTCAGAAGAAACCACGAAACAAATTCGACATGAACTTTATGTCTCTCAAGGTATTGTTCTGCGGCAATTAATTCATATTGCCACCTTGACCATAGAGGATATTGATATTTCATTAACTTATAATTAAATCGTGCCTTATAAAGGTTTTGGATTGTTTCGCTTCTTATATTTAGTGATGAATCCTTATCACTTTGGTTATATCTGTTATGTAACATCCATGCCAAATAAAGAAGATTAAACAAATGACATGTTTTTGAAAACCCAGTACTTGTTGGAAGCTTACCAAAAGCTTTTTCTTCAAAATTATTTAAAATTAGATGTAACACATGTAATCCATAGGGAATTCGGGTGCAATTCTTTTGGCTAATTGACTGAATTTAACTACAGCACCTCTGACATGGCCACTCATATAATTCGTATTATCAGAAAGAAAGATAAGGCATCGCATAGTATCAAGTTTGTATTTTTTACATAACTCATAAAGAGCCTAGCTAACTGTATTGGAATTATACTGTCAAAGATCTTTTGTTTCTAGAAGTATGACATTTGGCATATTTTTTTCTGAATTCCAAAACATAAAGTATTTTAATAATATCTTTTTTTCACCATGATCTGATTTATCTGCCATGACTCCAAATGCAAAATGGACTGACCAATTAGCTTGTTGAAATATATTCCTTATATGCAATTCTGATACTTCACAGTGCTAATGGCTGATAGTATTTATACAAAGCCAAAATTGTGTTTCATCCCCAGTTAAAAAATTAAAAATTATCTTTATACTTTCTGCTGCAGTGTTAAAGGATATTTGGCCAATTTGAGAAACTTGTATGATAAGTTTAATAAAATCTGAATTATATTCTTTTTTATTTTGTTTAATTAAATTTCTAATTATAGCCTTCAAATCATTGTCTTTTAATTCTGGAGGGCATTTGGCTACTGCATAAATTCGAGATATATGATGATGATGCTTATGCTTGAACTGTACAATAGAACCATTAAGTTGCCAAACTTTATGAGTTATACAGTCTTTAGATTGTTGCAATTTTTTATTGTCTTTTTTGAGTTGTTTGTTTTGATTATTTAATAATTCAAGGGATTTTCCAGGTTTGTAAAGAGAATCAGATATATATTGGAATGCTTTTTTTTGTAAGTAAGGTGATATAATGTGATCTTCATTTTTTCTATGTGGGTATCTTATTGTACATAAAAGATGAGATACTGATTTGAGATCCATTTCAGAAATGTCTTTAAGAGTATTAACTATCGTATTATATGCAGTAGAAGGATTGGAATTAGCAGCATTCGAGACATCAAGTTTCTGATTATTGGTATTACTCATGTTATTAATATTTCCTTGGCACTGATTCGGCTTATACTTTCTAGCAAGTAATTTTTAAATGTTTTTTAAATGAAGTTTACATTTTGAAGGTTTGGGCATTGTCAAATAAACAAGATATAAAATTTTTTTTAAAAATTACATTTGACATGTTTTTAAATTTAATTAACAAAAGCTAATTAGAAACAAACATTTATATTATTTAGTTAGAATGCATATAACGAACAAAAACAAAATCTCAAAAGAGTTTAAAAACTTATGCCGCAATCAAAATACAATATGATGAAAAAATTTTAAAATATGACAAATGCTTGCTTATTTTTTCAGATATAGCACATACCAATAACAAAAGGCAGAATCATAAAAATACTTATTGTTAAAATTTGCTAGAAAACTACAAGCTCAATTTTAGTTACAAAGCCAATTCATAACAAATGCTTGCTCATGTTTATCATTATAGTTAGATTATAGATTAAAACGAATAAAACTTTTTTAAAAAGGTTTAGCTTCAAAATTAGATCGATTTCTAGCTAATTTATAACAAACACTTGTACATTGTTTTGTTAGTTCACGGTGCATAACACAGGTCGAACAAATGAATAAAGGGTGAATAATAAGTAAATAACAGAAAAAAAACTGCCATTATTCTATCCTATATCTGCCAAATAACAGCAGCATAACAGCAGCATAACAGCAGCATAACAGCAGAATAATAGTAAAATAACAGGAGGTTTGTCAATATGAGTAACATAATAGTAA
>CAJVQA010006084.1:0-15313 GCA_910591915.1 Cetraspora pellucida
CATAATATCTGCCTATTAGCATCTAAACTTTCTCATACTCATACTTCATACTTCTCTATTTGGCAAACTCTTATCAACTTCATTAATTCATACAACATTCAGCTTACTTTTCACAAAGTTACTGTACACCAAGATGATCTATTTAATAATTTTGCTAACCAACTTGCCCATTGTCACCAAATTCTATCCTTTTTAACATTCTTAACTAACAACCCTTATAATTCTGCCTATATTCTATTTATTGACTAATTTCCTATTGAAATTTTCATTCAATGCTCCATTTGTACTATCTGTTAAGCTCACATTATAATACTTTGAACATCCCAACATCATTTCCAATAATGGTCTACTATTGTTCCTAACATCAATTGGGAAGCCACTTGGCTTTATATTATAATAATCAAAAGGCTTTTAATTTTGCTCATAGTTTTTATTCCTCTATTCTCAAAACCTTTCATGTTAAAATTCTTCTGAATGAACTACCTGTTCCTCATACTCTTCATAAACATAACTCCTCTTATTCTCTTCTCTGTCATCAATACAATCAAATTAGCTTTTCATTACACTAGACTCTTTGTCCTTCTGGTCAAACAATTTATCACTTAATCTCTAATTCTCTTAATTGCATCTTAAATGCTACTGCCCTTAATATGTCCTTCAACCTTGTTTCTAATTTACATCAAGAAATTCTTACACTTAACTGTTTTAAATTGCATAACTTTTCTTACTATTCCTTATCTTTACTTTATCTGGCTTAGTTTTTATTGATCTTATTTCTACTATTCACAATACTTCTATTCCTTACCATACAGCTACCTCACTTTCTATTAAACTCCTTCTTCATTTAAACCAACAAATATACAAACAAATAAGGATCTTATATTGTATTTCATGATCAGCACAGTCTTCAACTACACCTTCTACAAACTCAACTTATAATTCTCCTTTTAGTCTATCATTATCTCCTATCTTAATACCACAAATTATTACTAAAATTGATCTTTGGACTATCTAATGGATTAAATATCATACTCCTTTTTCATATATTATTACTAATATCCAAATCTAGGTGAGCCTTGGCCACTCTTGTAGGTTTAGGTTGCAGATTATATGTTTGAGTTTTTATTCTTCATATGTAATTTAAAAGCAAGCTTTTCTTTATAAAAACTTCAATTGAATTTCAATAAAGTTAAAGATGTAGCCTCACCATTAATATTTAAAAAAAAAAAAAAACAATGTCCAAATTTTTAAAGAATTATTATTAATTATAAAAAAATAAAATTTTTGAGTTATAAATTTGAACTGATTTTCTGAGTTTGTTTACTTTAAGTTTAGTTAAAATAAACAAATTCAAAAAATTTGACCAAATTTAAAGTTTAAAAATTTTATTAATAATAATAATTATTATTTTTTTAATATTAAGATGAGTACTTGTAATTCAAAATTTTATTACTATATAGTGTATCTCTTTTTTGTTATAGAGAATGCTTAATTTCAGATAAATTTTTTTTATTGTAATAAACTTTATAATATAATGTAATTAATATAAATAAATATAATAACAAAATAAAAAATAAAAATTCTTTATATTATTACATCTTATGTTACTATAAAACAAATATAAAAATAAAGTTGTCCTGATAAACCATATGACACACAGCAAATTACAGTTACAGTTTCAGCAAAAACTATATAAATTCCAAATATCATATGAATCCAAATTGTTATATAAATCTAAGTGCCATCAGTATTTGCATTTAATTAATAATTATCATTATTTCACATTTCTATATGATCATATGATGAGGTTTTGTGACTTATAATCACTGTTTTAAATTAATAAAAACAAAGTAATAGTTGTTATTTCTCTGAAGTTGCTTATTATTTTCTTTTATTTTTTGTTATTTCACTAAGTGAACTTTTAAGTTTTTATATAAGATTTGAAGATAATCTTTTAGTTTGCATAATGGTTTTATCCTTGATGAAAGTTTTAAAATTCAACAGTACTAGAGCTTAAAATTCTTGATAGAATATAATAGTTATTTAGAACAAAGAAATTTGTATCATTATAATTAAAGACGAAGTTTTTTGAGAATAAGGTTCTATAGTCTAGTGGTCTAGATGCCCCTTTTTATACAGACAAAATCAATAGTTCAATTCTAACTGGAGGCAAAAACTCTGTAATTTATAGAAACATATGAATGTATATAAAACCCTATAACTAAGTCTATGTGAATAGAAGATCAGTGTATAAGAAAGTTTCTGAAAAGAAGTTTCCCAATATGAAGAGTTAGTACTCGATGCAAGAAAAACAATAAACATACCAGAAATGGAAAGAAGGTGCACTAGTAGATGATATGGTGAACATAAAAGGAAACTATGGAAAGGAATGGACTTACTGAAATTCAAACACCTCTGACATTAAAACCAGTTTAGTAGATATAGGTTACACTAAGTTAGATCTAAATAGTAATCTTGATACCAACTTAGTAAGCTTGCATCAAGGGTGAATTGAGGGCTATGGATACTTAGTAACATCCAATAAGGTGATACCTTGATATAAATAATAATCAGGTAACCTTAACCTAATATGTCAACACAATAGTAATGTAAAGGTTGCATATATATGCAATAGTGTTGAAAATCAGAAACTTTAAATAGGAAACCCACAGGTGGGTTTCAGGTATGACAATTAGTAGGTGGAGTCTTTAAATAGACAATGACTAAAGTTGTATGTGTGGCTAATTGTAGCTTCATTGATAAACTTTGTATATAATGATGTAATCATATATGTTACTTAATAAAAGACATACAGGCAAGATTGCCACTTCAAAGTAAAAAAAAACAAAAAGTTTTTTAAATTCCTTTAATATGATTATGTTATTAAAACAAAAATTAGGATTGCAATTATCTTTTTATGGTTATTTTTTTTTGTTGTACTGACTAAGGATATTTGAGTCGGAGAACTCCGTCATGACATCATATAATTCCTGCCTGCGCAAAAAATAAATAGTACATATTACAATCAATAATTATATCTAACAATATGGAGTTTGGAAATTTGAGAATCCTCCGATTAATAATCATTTTTTGTCATTTTGTCATTTTGTAATAGTATTTACTAATTATTTTGATGATTAATCGGAAACCTTTATAATGAATATGAACAAAGACGATTAGGTTCTAAATAATAATAGCTTCTCATTATCTAAATTAAATTATAACATCAACTTCTCGCGTGTCAGCCTTCTACTTTCGACAATTATTAAAACATTCCAAGAGCGAAATGAAAATATTACATCTCAAGAAGTTGATAGTTAAAATAACTCATCCGAAGAAGAGAATTTTCTGTCTAATCAGCCTAAAAAAGATGATATTAATATAACAAGTTACGACAAATTACTGCAAGTTTCGACATATAAAATTATGTTATGGCATGTTACGACATATGAGTGTGACCAAGGGAAAACCTCGATGTAAACTTTTATAATTTATTATTTGGCAAACTTAGCCCATGAAAATCATCAGCGATTCATCAGTGATGACCGTTTTCTAGTGTATTCTGATTATACAATCAATTGTCGTATTGATATTTTCTTTTGTACTAGAAACCTGTCATCAATGATGAATCACTGATGATTTTTAGTTCTTCCTCATATAGTTTGTTATCGAAACATCTAGAAATTAGTTATACATGTGATTCAATTATGTAATGCATATCATTCACCGGAGGTTAAGTTCGCTGAATAATAAACTATAAAAGTTTACATCGAGGGTTTCCCTTGGCCACACATGCACATTACGGCACGCCGTAACTTAAAGCAAAAAAGTTACAACTAGTTATGACTCAGTTACGTTACGGCAAATCCCAATACTTTAAGTCCCGTCCCGTTTGCATCTCTATAAATTACCTAACCTTGCCGTAAATTGCTGTCTTGTATACCCCTATGATTTGTACCAGAGGGGGCAAAAATTTCTCTTATGTACTCCAAAAAGCAGTACTTATATGTCTTGAGAAATACTCTTGTAAGTAAAAAAAAAACTTTAAATATTAGCAAAGAAAAGAATACTCAGGAATACCCAGGTACATTTCTAATCATTATAAATACGTACTCGGATACATAAGTCAGTAGTTTGGGCCATGACAATGTCATGATGAGTTATATCACAAGTTCAATTAGTAAAATCAAATGACAAGATCATATAATTTTACGATATGACTAATTTACGCACGTACGTCGGAATTGTTTTAATTAATCAGTAATTTACAGCAGAATTGTGATGATCAGATGATCATATTCCCTTTACAGCCTGATACTAATAATTATTCGACAAATTTATTATAATTTTAATTTAGTACAAACAATAATAAAGGTTAATTTTGCGTTTACATGATAGTCCGGAACGAAACTTTGTACACAGTTATGATATACTTTAATTATGACGTAAGTTACATTTGTTATGTGACGGCGTATAATTCCCATTGTGTATCGTAAAAATAACGATAATTACAATTAGTTGCATAACTTTTAATAAATGACGTAAAATATGACAAAAGAGAAATATTGATTAGTTATAAATCATATAACCTATAATGTACAGTAATTAACGTCATAAAAGAGTTAAATTTTTTTCTTTTAAAGACATTAAAAAATTGACCTCGTCCAATTTTTTTTGTTTAAATTATAACTAATCTTATTTCAACAATTTCTCTTCCGTAAGTATTTTTTCAAAATCTTTGGTGTTTGCAACTTTTTTAAATACTTAAATTTTTTAACCTTTTAAATTACACGAGAAAAAGATTTAGTAAAAAGTCGCATAACATATCAAGAAATTTTTTTTTAAATACTTATAGTAAAGATTCATCGATTGATTTATTTGTTTTCGAACTCAATATTTAATTAGAAGAATTTTCATTTATTAAATATTAGGGGCACAATAAATGTTGTAGTTCAACGGTTAGATTTAAGAAATTATGAAATGAAAATAAAATATAATTATGGTAAGACTTATCCTAATAACTTGAGTTTCTGCTGTATCATTCGTACGTGTCAGAGACGTGGGACCTTGTGATTTACTGGGATCTTAAGAAATACATATGTTGTAACATATTAGGGTTGAATTTATCATATGTAAACCCATACCTTAACCCTAATTTAACTAGGAAACTCTGAAACCGTTTCCACTTATGACATATGTACTTATAGGATTTATTCCTTAGGACACTGTAAGTCAAACATACCTACGTATGTACAGTACGTATGTACACATCAGAGATACAAGAGAATCGTCCCAGTGATTGCCGTAAACTTTAGCTAGATACGGATTAAGTCGTAACATCACTGGGACGATTCACCAGCACCTCTAATACGCACGTACGTATGGTAATCGCTTACTAGAAAAAGTATAGAAAAAGTAGTGTGTTAATTGTAATTTGCTAGTTTAGTAAACATAATACCTCGTGTCAGTTATTAAGAATAAAATTTGCAATGATAATATATAGATCCGAAAAAGTTAGTGAATGTTTACAGAGGGCAGACCAAATATAACTGCAGGGTCTTTAAAAATAAAAAAAATCGATTGGGTAAGGAAAATAATCTAAACTGAACATAGGTAAGACAAAACCGAAAATGACAAGTATCTGATCTTTTAATTAATCTAATCTGTATATTTAACAAAATTGTACCAAACTTACCTAGCTTTTAGAGTTAGTGTATCCCGAAATAAGAATTGATTAGCATTATTAATAATTAAAAGATCGACAATTAAAGCACGAGTATATAGAAAAGGAAATTATCTATGACAATGTTACATCAGAGCTTGAAATAAGTTTACATGTGTAAACATAATACGTATAAATATCATCAAATAGTAGCAATGATATAAATAGTAAAAACTGTAAGCAATAAATCGTAATAATGACGATAGAACATCCGTATGTCCGGTATTCAGTAAATATGACCGGTTTTCAAGAACAATGATTTGGAAAGTCAAGCCGAAAATAAAGAAAATCATTAAGAACTTTTTTGATATGTAAATACGTCATTTTGAAAAGCTTAAATTAAGATTGTAGATAAAAAAAGACAAAGGGAGACGATTAAGAAAATAAAAAGAGAAATTTATTTAATATATATATAATCGTAAAATAAATCATTCTATTCTCGCATAATGAAAATAGTTTTGCTATATTAGATTAACAAAAACAAAAAAACCCTGATTATACTGTATACGTACTGTATTGGAATACCTGTAAAAAGTAAAAATTTACGTAATTTTACATAAATATTTGATTATTCAAAAATTATGTAGAATTACGATAAGATAAAAGATTAAATTTTGATGCATGTATAAAAAAAAAGATACTTGCATCATCTTAAACATTAAATTCGTTGACAAGTTGAAATGGTAAAAAAGATAAATTAGTTTTCAAATATAATTTAATAGACAAGTACTAAGTGATAATCTTTGCTCCGCATTATTAGAAATTAAAGAAAACAATGGGTTTGGAGTAGTATTTTTGAACGGTTTCTTCTATTATGGTAAATGGTATGAACAAATCGTCATCAATGATGTTATTTCTAAATTCAGATGTTAATGATAAATTATCACAGTTATGACGCAAAGATCGATCAAACTAATTTAATTTCACTGAGGCTTACGCAGTATTATGCAATATTATGCAATTTTAGTATGCGTTATGATGAATTAATTCCTATTTTGGAAAATCATTAGTTAGATGATTATTATAAATAGAGTATTTACGTACGTATGTTTGTTTTTTTTGTCAGAAATTAAAAAAAAGTCTCTATTTTATTATATTAATAATTTTACTTATTTCTTAATCTGTTTTAAAAAACAATTTCTTAACAAATGGAAACCAGTCAACGCTTTAACTCTTCAAAAAATGAACCTACTGACTCGATGATAGCGGCCGCAAAAAACGATTACGCTTATAGACTTTACATGCACACTCAACAACAACTTATACGCGCAAAATCAAAACAACAATCAAATCATCAAAAATCTAGAAAAAAGGAAAAAAATTCTGTTAATGTGAGCACTATAAATTTTATTTCTCACCCAAATACCGTGATGATCCAACGTCAAAATGCTCATAAACAATCTCAAAAAAATTCTCGATGACTATATAAGATTTTGGCAAAAGTAGTATGTTGTTCGTCGAAACCGAAGAAAACGGATGTTGAGAACATTGACAGCAATAATGGTGGGTCATTATCATCTTTAGATCTTAGTAATTAATGAACTATCGCACTTTATACTTGAATGATTTATTCATCAAGACAATCATAACACATCAATTTTATGCTATTAACTAGATTTACAAAAAGTAGGGTAAAAAAAAAGGTCCATATACACATATATTCTTTTATTAGTTGGTTTATTGTAAATTTTTTTTTTTGGTTTTTTTTTTTTTTGGATAAATTTTTTATATTTGTCAAATATTCATGCATTACATGCATTACAAGAGATTGAAATTAGAAAGTTCACCTTTTATCACTGTAAAATAAAGAACTTAATTTGCATACACAATAATTACAAAATTTACAAACATTTACAAAAATTTACAAAAATTTACAGATTTTATTAACTCATATTCTTTGAAAGATTCTATTTGTCGAAACTATAATTTATCTGGATTAATGCAATATACAAATGCGCATTGTTTATATTGCTACATATCATTTCATTTTTATTCATTATTCAATTATAGTAAGTACATACGTATCAGCATGTGTCTAATTAATGTTGACGATTTTTGATATCAGAAATTCCGTTACACGACTTACTTATATTTATTATTTGGATATATTCAAGTGGCCTGTGCCCTAATTATATATCAAGTGGTCTGTGCTCTAATTATATATTCAATAGGTCTGTACTTTAACGATATTTTAATTATATAATCGAAAATACAAAGTGCTTACCGGAAATTGGGTTAACGGTATGTACATACACCTTTTTTTTTTTATGTGATATTACTGCAGTTCATTTCGTTAATCATTCTAGGGACTTACTCTATTCCTGACACGTAAATGTACACGTATGTAAGTAAAGTTCTGTGTTTTGATTCGTTATATAATTTCATAATAATAACTAACTAATCTCAACCTTAAGCTTTTTTTAACTAGATTTATCAATCGGACTAGATGGTATCGTACAGTGTAAATTTTCTTACATTACAGTAATGCAGTGGTATGTATTTATGTTCTATTGGTTATTAAAGCTTATAATTTACTTCATTAAATATAATAATCAATTTATAGTTACTATACAGAAACTTGAATATCTTAATACGCAGTAACTACATAGTAACTATGTGGTAACTATGTCATTACTATTAAGTTTAATAATTTTTATATAGTTATTATACAGTTACTACGCAGTTACTGTGCATTAATAAATCCAAGTTTCCGTAAAGTACTTTCTAAGTATCAGTATAATAGTCTCTTCTTTAAATACCCTATTGCGTTATTATTTGATTTTTTTTTTTTTTTTACAACACATTCCCGATACATTATTCATAATTAGAGTTTGGAACCGGAATTATTTAATTAGTAAAAGTCTGCATCGGATTTTAATCCAAATATTACTAAATATCCAGTTGCACCTGCATAAGCGTGCGTTTATTTCATGATTAGTCATATAACACACAATAATTAACCAACTATGGTTAATCTTTTTTATTTTAAATTTTGTTTTATTACTTTATTTTTTCAATATTTAAACACTTGTTATAATACTGGTATTCGTATACAACTTAGTCATATTTGGTTTATGTGCAGATATTGATATTTTCTAACTTGTGAAATTTTTTTAAAATATTCTAGATGAATTGGAGTGATGAAAAAGGAAAACCTGTAAATCATTTCTCATACGTAGTATGTGAAATGATTTTATAGGTTTTCCTTTTTCGTCACTCATTGGATCTTTTTATTTTGAGAAAAAACTAATTATATATTATAATATTTAGATTTTATTTTATAGTTCAATTATTTTTAAAAAATATTAAATATTTTCAAATGTTTGAACTTATTTTTATATTCTTATTTATATAAAAAAGATAAAATAATTAATTGAAATAAAAAAAAATAGAATATTAAAATATAAAATAAAATCTTAAAAAAAGATTATTTGATATTTTTCAAAAGTAGAAACATAAGAAAATATGTTATTTTATTTTAAAAATAAAATATATTCAACTGAATTAGATATTAATAATTTTTTTTATTAAAGTATTATTTTAATATAAGGTAAAAAAGGGTATTATGACGCAGGACCAATTGTGGCGCACTTGTGATATCTCATGATCTAGTGATCAGAATCGGATGATTTTATTACCATTCGATTCGTCTCGTCGAGCTGAGATACCATTGTTTAAATAAAATACCATTTTTTTATTTATAAATTTTAATAAAAAATGATCGTGACATGTTAATTACAGATTTTTTTATTAAGTAAATCCATCTTCATTATTAAGACAATTTTGTTCACCGTAATTAATACTACTTATTTCAAAAATTTCATAAAAATCAGATAATTTTTTATTAATTGACATTTGTAAAAAATATTTTGGCATCACAATACAACCTTTTAGTACAAAAACATATTTTATAAAAATTAATTAGTAAAAAATTATCCAATTTTTATAAAAATTTAAAGATAATTTATTAAACTAACAAAATTGTCTTAATAATGAAGGTCAATTTATTTAATAAAAATTTTATTAATAGTATGTTAAAGTCAATTTTTTTTAACTTTTTACAAATTAATAGTTAATTGACCTGAATTGAATGATTTTGATACTATTTGATTTGTGCATTAAGATGAATTGAATGATGTTAAAGTTATTCAATTCAGATCATTAAATTATAAGATATCACATATGCATTAGAATTGATCATTACATTATAATTTTTTAATTTTTATTTTAAATTGCAATATTTTATAATTTAGTGATAAAAACAATAATTTTAATATCATTTAATTTGACTTAATAAAACAATTCAAATAGTATCAAAATTGTTTGATTCTGATTATTATATTATATGATATTAATTATAAAACTTAACTAATCAAAATATTATTTTTTATTTTATATTATAAAAAAATTTTTTTGCTAAAAACTAATATAAAAAATTTTAAAAATATTTATATATTATTTTTTAATAAAATAAAATAGTTTATTTAATAGTTTATTACTAAATTAAAATTTTAATATTTTTTAATTTTTCAAAATACTATAAATAATAATGATTTATTTTTTATTTATATTTAATTATTATTTTATATTTTTAAAATATATTTTAGTATTATTAAATAAATTTATTGTTATAATTAAATTTTTAAAATTTTTATTTACTAAGTTTTATTAAATTAAAAATATTAAAAATATAAAATTTTTAAAAAAGTTTAGTTTGTATTTTTGTTATATACATTCTAATTTATTTATAAATAAAAAAATTTTTATTTTAAAAAATAATATTATTATAATTATTTTCTTTATTAATTTTTATTTTTAGAATAGATAGAAACAAATATACAAAAATAAAATAAAACTAATTAAGTAAACAAAATTTTTTAAAAAAATTTAATACAAAAAAATATAAATATTTTATTTATATACTAATATAAATAAAACACTTTGTAATAAAGTTTTCTTATTTTATAATTATAAATAAAATTTTTTTTATTATTATTAAACTAGCTTCTTTTTGAAGCTAGGGTTTTTTATTTAGTAGTTAGAATATAGAAACTTATGGCCAAGACCTCAAAAGAGTCTTCTTACATTAGGGAGTAAAACTAGTTACATGTACACTTTTGGTGTCTAATTAAATAGTCTGCTAATAGTTCTATATTAGCTGCTATATCTGCAATCCAACTAGAGGTATTGGCTATTTAAACTTTCTATACTGCAATTCTTACTGTATTACTAGATCATTTTTGCTATATAAATAGTTAAAAAAATCTAGATGTTTACCTATATCCTTAGAACTTTATATCTTATTTTATGCAGTATATCTTCAGAAGCATCATTATTAGAGTCTTTTGTATTTTATATACAGCTAACCTAGTTTTATATAATACACTATAGTTACCTAATACTTGCAGTCAGGGCTAACTTTAAACTGTTATATTACACTATTTCTATTCTTATAAAATTTACTAGAACCCCAATACCTATCTTCCTAGCATCTTCTTCATTATTTTCTATTAGCCATAACTCAGAACTAGCAGTCTCTTTTAGACTACCAATCCAGATAGCCTGGTATAGTATACTTCTATATTAGTAAATCCAGTGGTCTGGTTGGTTATATGCTCCTTTACATATTTAATATTCAGTTTAATCTTTAGTTCCTATGAAGATGTTTTGTGAACTTCAACCAGTCCAATGGTACTATTGAAAGTTCATGCTATCTCTTTATTCAGGAATTTACAAGTGGGTTTCTGTTGTCTTAGTTTCTTAGTCTTTTATATCTGATGGTCTTATCATAGATTTGCACTGAAGTCTTATGCAATACCAGTTATACATTCCTCTATATACATATAATATTACATTTTATATAGATGCCCTAAGCTCTTAATGTTAGTAGAACCTGACTTGTTATACCTGGCTTATAGCTGCATAAGGCCAACCAATCAATAGAAAACAGTTACCATAATACAAATATAATTTTCAAATTTCATTGTAGATGGGATTTTAACTTTAGACCTGCTACTTGGAAGATAACAACCCAACTACTATACTAGAATTGTCATTCTCTTCTGAATAAAAATTTTAAATAAATTAGAAAATTATTCTAAATTTAAAAAAAAATTAAAATATATAATTAGTTAACAACAACAAAGACAATAATAAAACAAACCTATTATATTATATATGTAACAATATTTAATCTAAATAAAAAATAATATATTAATTTCTTTATATATATTATTAAACAAATAAACAAACAGTAAACTAATATTCCAAAAAACTTATTAAATCTAAACTTTGATTACTCTTATACTATAATGATAAAATTATTATTAAAGAAATATAAAAATATTTTTTATCTTCCAATCACTACTCTATTACTTATTAGATCTTTAATATAGACTTAAACTATACAAGATTTTACTTTTTACTTTCTGTTAATTACAAACAATGTACAGGATGCCATCTTAATTTTTATAGAATTAATCAAACCTATATTGTTAAAGTTTTTGTAATTATTTCTGCATACTTCCTTGGCAAAACTAACTCAAAACATCAACTTAACCTCAATGCCAATTACTTTGATCTTATTTGCTCTACAGCTATTAAACATTCAACTCACATTCTTTCTTCATCTAACATTTCTATTATTAATTCAATTGCTTTTAAAATCTTCACTTCAAGTAAATTTACTAACAAACTTATATCTATTTCACATTATAATCTTTCTTATTAATAACTATCTTTTTATACTGATGAATCCATAATTGATATTAGTACTGATCAATGCACTATAGGTATTGGTTAAATTCAAGTTGATAATAATAATCAAATTATTAATTTCTTTACTACTAAAATTAAATTTTGGCTTTCATCTTACAAAGCAGAACTTTTTTTAATCATTATTGTAATTTTAACTATTTTTCGAAATTGCATTATTAATATCTTTATGAACTCTTAATTAGTAATCTCAAAATTTAATAATCTTCAACTTAAGCCAATCCATCATAACAAATTACTCAAATTTAATTTATAGCCAATTTGATACACTCTTCTAAATATTATTAAATCATACAAATTACAAATTACTTTTCACAAAATGCAGACTCATTCAGATAATTATCTCAATAAGCAAGCAGACTCTCTTACTAAACAATATTTACTGTCACTACTTTTTTCATTTAACTATACAAATCTTTATAACTTTTATTATATTCTCTAATGGAAACATCATTATGTAAAACTTCCTACAAGGCACTTTATTAAACAAATCTATAAAACTCATATCTTAGCTATATGGATATTACAAAAATAAAACAGTAAGTGGTTATACATCAACTAAGACATTGATTGGAGATTCACTTGGCTCTACTTTAATTACAATCAAAAACCAACATACAATATTACCAACTTTAGACTTAATTATCTAAAATCTTTTAAAACAAAAATTCTTCTTAATAAGTTGCCAATATACTCATTATATCATACTATTTATCCAAGCCAATATTTAGACACTATTTGCTTCTTTTGCAACTTATTTAATTCTCATTTCTACTGACATACTTGTGCTAATACATCATTATTTAATTAAATCATTTAAATATTTACTAATCAAATTATCTCTAATAATTTGTTTAATCTTAATACTTACCAAAAATATAATTTAATTAACAAAATTCTTCATCATCTAGCTCTTAACTCTCTATATATGTTATCTAGTAATACAAATCAACAAAAATTTTTCAATTGATTAGTTGATAGATTATTTTATCTGATTATTCGATTATTTAATTTTTTTCAACTAATCGATTAGTTGATTAGTCAATTAGTCGATTAATCGACTAATCAATTAATCGACTATTTGACTAATTGATCAATCGATTAATCGATTGGTCATCTAATTGGATAATCGATTAACATATTAAAAAAAAAATTTTTGATTTTGAATTTCAAATTTAAAATTTTATTTTTATTAAAAATTTCAAAGTTACTTTTAAGTCAATAGAGCTTTTAGATTAATAGTAATATAAAAGCATATAACTTAATTCAAACTAAACAGAAATATTTATTACTAAAGCCAAAGGTTTAATGTTTTAAGTTTTATGTAATTCTATACATTTCTATAGCTATATTACTTTTCATCTTTCTAATATATAAATATATGTATAATAATATTCAATAAAAGAATAATAAAAAAATATCTGTTATATATATTAAAAAATCTTTTTTAACTAAGAAATTTTTTTTTTAATCTATTACACTACTAATAATTTTCTGTTTTACTTATTTAACAGGAAGAAAATTTCTACATATATTAAATTTCATTTTAAAAACAATAATTTGTCTACAAGATGTGAATTCAATCAACTTCATTTTGAAATAACATGATTGCCAACATCTGAAAACAACTATTCAGAGAGAACAAAAGTAGCAGGAATCGCAAGATACTTTCTTGCAAGAATAGAAAGAATAAGAAATTAATTTTTTTACTTATTCCACCAATTTAGTGAATTATTTTCTTCTGTTTAATCTGCCTTAGAAATTGAAAGGTACTTATCAATTTCATTTTGATTAATAGATTTATCATTATTATTTTGAATTAATGAAAAAAAACTTTTTATAGCAGATTTTTTTGTTGTTGTTTGTTCTGTTGAACTTAAATTAGTAGTTGTTGTTTGATTAACTTGTCTATTTACTTGCCTACTAAGCTTATTAAAATGACCTTTTAATTCTTCAATAGTTTCTCTTTGTAACAACTATTATAATTTAATATAAATATAAACCAGTTATACACATCAAATTAATTTTGGTTATACTTACATTAGAACAAAAGAATAATCTTTTAAACCTGAAATCAAGCAAAGATGCATATAATCTGTATTTAGGTAGTGATGATCAATGACTTATTAAATTATTAAGAATGGTATTTTTTACTTCATTTATAATATTAAATTTATTATTCATATTATTCAAATAATTAATTAATTCTTTTATTGTTAGTACTATAATACTCAAAGTAGCATAATTAGAACTAGAAAAAAACTTTGTAGTTTTGTAAAATAGATACAAAAGGTCAACAAGATTATGTATAATTTGAAACTCATTATTAGAAAGAAACTTTTTTCAAATATTACTACCATTATGCTGATGCTCAATATTTGTAGAATTTTTAAGATCATTAACTAACCATCTAATTGACATTTCAAGTTTTGTAAGTCTTTTTAGTACTATATATATGGAATTTCACCGAGTATCTACATCTTGAATTACATCAATAGTTTCTGATTTTTTTTTGCCAGTACTAATTTGTGTCTCTTGTAATTGTTTATATTTTTTTCTTTACCCAAAAGTCTAATTAATGCTTTACATTTTATAATTAGATCATGTACTTTATCTAAGCTTGCATTAACACTTAATTGTAATGTGTATGCTGCACAAAAAATATTAACAACAGGCTTGGGTAGTGAAATTTTAGTTGAAAGTTATATGACAGCTGCCTTAACATTCAAACCATTATTCATCATGATACTTACTAGTTTACTTCTACTAATGCCAAATTCTTCCAATACAGGTTCAATTGTACTAACAATGTTACTA
>CAJVQA010006085.1:0-15310 GCA_910591915.1 Cetraspora pellucida
CATATCTATTCTGATATGCTTAATCATCTCATAACTAATTCCTGATGGTCTGCAGGCTTTGTTATTTGGAAGTTGTTGAATAGTTTGTATAACTTTTTCTATGTTAATATGTTCAAGTACAGAATTGTACCATTCAGGGTTGATTTTGGAGTTTGGTGTGTATTCTGTTTGCCAATATTCATTGAATATTTGTTTGTTATAAGAATGGTGTGCTGTCCATTTATTAAAATGGTCTGAAATGTGTTGTTTAATTAGTTTGGGATTGGTAATAATGTCTGAGTCAGTTTTGATATTATGAAAGTGCACTGGCTCTTTGTATCTATTTAGTATACTATTAATCATTTTTGTTGGTTGTGTAAGTAATCGTTTACATCTTTTGTCTATTGCTGTATTAATATGTTTGTGTAGATGTTGTGCATTTTCAAGGTTTCTGGCATTATAGAGTGTTTTTCAGCAAAGTTTTGTTTTTTGTATCCATGTGGCCAAATTGGATTGTTAATATGAAGGTGGATTGATGCTAAAGTTGTGTGTTATATTGATTTGGTCAATTAGGCTCTGTATATTGTCAGGTATGATAGTATTATGTGTAAAATGCTTTTTAACTTGATGCATAATGTGTTTAATAGTTTTGATATCATTGTGTAGTTGTGTGGCTTTTGGTATAAAGGTATGAAAAAAGTTTTTAATAATATATTTTTTGTTTAAGATGTGTTTAAGAGCTGCTTTAGTTATACAGATATCTATTTTGTGCCATGTATATTCAAGACTTTTTGTAGTATCTGTTGTTATTGGCACTTGATATTCTATTAAATTGGTCTTGACTTGGTTTAAGAATTCTTTCCAGTTTTCTTTAGTCATTGCTTTGTAGTTATATGTTCTTCTTTTGCATCTGTTTTTGTTTCTAGCTTTAGATATAGCAAATAGAAATTTTCAGGTAGATATTAGTATTTGATGATTATTATTTGTTGATAATAATGAGTTGTCAAGTTCAAATTTGTGTAAATATGGGATTAATGAGTCATCAGCTCAGATATAGTTTATTTTGTTTTGATATCTAGTACTTTGCTATATATTGTAGGTATTATTGGAATAATTGGCCAAGTCATATAAATTAATACTATGTAGGTAGTTTAGCAATTGATATTTAATAACTAATGAAATTGTAGAATCATTATTAGTGTTAAAGTCATTGAATATGATAGAATGTAAATTAATAGCTAATGCTTGTTGTATCTATCCTTTTACTTTGTCTTGTATTGCTTTTTAGGTTGATGAATTTGTAGATGAGAGATAAACTGATATAATTCTAAATTTGTAGTTATGCTTAAAGAAAATATCAAGTGCAATGGCACTACTATTATGAGTCAGTATATTATAAATATAAGGTTGGATATGGTTTTGAATCATAATAAATATGCCTTCTTTTGATGTTGTAGACTTGGCCCAGTAGTATGTATAATGTTGTGTATTGAAGAATTTATTAGATATTTTATCTGAAATTTTTGTTTCTGTAAGGCTTACTATATGTAAGTTGTGTGTTAGACAGTAATTTTTTCATAATAGTCTTTTTTTTTTAAGGTTATATCCTTGTACATTGTATGTTGCAATTCTAAGTTGAAGAGAAAGATCAGTTATAAGGTTTTCATGTAGTGATAATAATAATGTAGTTAGTGGATTAGAGGTGAGAAGAAATGAGGAATTTGGAAAAACTGATCTTGATAAATCATAAGGTTCAGGGTTTATTTGAGATAAGTAGTTAGAAGTAAAAAAAAATTGATGCTTTAGAGGTGTTGGTATAGTAAAGGTTGTTGTTGGTGTATTTAATTTTAGTTGAATATTTGGATAATGCCAGATTGCTTGAGCTGGTAAATAAAGTGATTTAGTAAAGGTTTGGATTTGACTAGAAGGTAGATGTAAGCTTCACTATAGTTATTTTTAATTAATATAGTTAATGTGTAGTTACATAAGTTATCAGGTAGGTAGCCAAAGCTGTGAATGTGTTGTAAAAAAGTAATAATGGTTTGAGAACGAGAGAGTAATGGTATGTAGTTATAAACTAGAAATTTGTTATAGTAGGTATCAAATTAGATGTTGTTATAGTATCGATTGGCTATGGTAGATTTATTATAGCCCTCCAATATAGTTTCTACTAATTGAAAATAGGTATTGTCTAGTTTATTGTCCTCTATGATTAGATTAGTATTTAATGTATTATTGTTTTTTAGGGAGAATTTAGAAGAAATAGGTATAGATGAATAGTAGGTATGACCTAATAGTTATGGAAAGACATAATTAGATAAGAGTTGAAACATGTTTGGTAGATGTATATAATATTTACTATAGTCAAGTTTGATTGCTAGTCTGAATGCATAGTTAAAATTGTTGTATTGTATAAAGTTGTATTGATAAATGTGTTTTAAAAAGGAGTTGAGTGTTTGTAGATGTGAAAGTAGGGGTAGATTTATATGTGTTAGTTATTAATTGTAGCATAAGTCTGGGTTATAAATTGGTTTTTGTGATGCTTCCTTGATGTTTGATGATAAAATGGAATTCAAGAAAGTAGAAGATTCTTCTGTAGATTTGCTCACTGTATGCTCAGCTCTCACAGCTGTGAAAAGTGCTATAGTCTGCTCTGTACATTGAGTTTGTCTGTCATTAACTTGATTCTCTGCAAAAATAGACTTAACACCTGTTACTTATATCATTCTCTTCTGGAAATGACCCATTATTAATGGAGGACATCATAATTCCAGAAGTGGTGACTGTTTTTATGGGTCTACAGAAGAATTTATTAAAAAGAAGCCTCTTCTTTATTTTTTAAGAAGAGTGACTCCTCAATTGAAATGGGTATTTCAAATTTGATATTGAAGTTGTTATATAATATTGTTTCTGCCTTTGGTAAGGCTTTTTCTTTATAGAATTTAGTTATTTTAGAGTAATTTGGAGAATTGCCTCATATGCAATCAAAGTATATAATAACTTGGACTAGAAAGTCAATATTAATTAGTTTTGCTGTAAGGAACTAAATAGCTTGTTGTTTATTCATTTTGTCAATATTGTGGTTTTGAGCAGCAATATTATAATATATGGATAAGTATTGATAAAAGTAGAAGCCTTGTTATTTAGAATTGGTTTTGACAGCATTAGAAGAGCAAGTATATTCTTCTGCCTTTGTTGCTAGTTCATCAAGGATTAAAGTAGAAATTGATTTTGTAAATGTAGCTTTGTGTTTGACTTTAATATAGAATATAGATGCATCAAGAAAAAGGTTATTCTATGTTTCAGTATCTTCTTTGAAATAGGTTTTGTAAGATGTTTCAAATATATCTTTAATAAGTATAGATAAGTTATGTGTAGATTGTAGTATAAAGATTGTCTTTGAATTAGTATTAGCTTCTTTTGTTTTTCCTTTTGTATCAGTTAGTTCAAGATAGGAACATTTAGAGTCTGTACAAGTGAGTACATGGTAGTTGGCATATCTAAAAGTTTCATGATATCATACTTGAAGATTAGTTGGTTTTATAAATTCAATATTAGTTGATAAAAGGTTTTTCAGATACGAAATAAAGTGTTGTCTAAATTCATATTTAAGGAGTTAAACACTTTGGTCTTGTTAATTGTATTGAAGATTTGTCAACTATATAATGAAAAGGCTTTTTCAAACCATTCATTAAAATAACTAAATGAGTTTTTAAGTAATAGTATATTATATTTTTCAAGGAAAAGAGATTTTGGAAGATTGAAATTCAGTTTGATATTGAATCAGGTATCTATTTTGATGAAAAGGTATTATTGTTCTTTGTCAAAATTAGTAACCTCAGATGTTATTTTAAACCTTTTAGATCTGAGTTTAATTTCTTTAGCAAATTTTGTATAATTGATTGCTTGGTAATTATTAGAAAGATATAAATGTAAACAAGCAAGATTAAGACAAAATTGTAAACAATTTTCAGTTTTAATTAGTAGAATTGTTGCAAAAGAAACAAATATTTCAGGATAGTTGAGTTTGGTGAAGAAAATTGTTATAAATGTATGAATAAGTTTTTTAAGACTTTCTTTTAAAATATTGAAAAGAATTGTTACAGCTTTATCTGTTTCTGAGTTGTGTTTTTGGATTAGGTCAATAAGAAATTTTGGTATAGTACTAGCCATTTGTCTAATCAACAATAGAAACTAGCTTTAAGTGCATATTTAGTTTCTGTGACTTCTTTAAGAACTTTACCAGAATAAAAATTATATAGATATTCTTTAAGGAAATTAAAAAGTTGACATGATATCTCAGTTTCTAATTTTATATAGTTTTGCATTTCATCAGTGACTGGGAAATTTGCTAGCCAATCAAATGATAGATCAAGTTTAGGTCTTGCTGCTTGACTGTAAAATTGTTCATTTGATTTTTGGTGTTATTGTTCATTATTAATTGTTTCATTTATAATAGGAATAAGAGATGTAAGTTTGGAAATAAGAGAATTCTTGATGATAGATTGTTTTTGATATGGGTTTTGTTGTTTTTGTTGATTTTATTGTTTTTGTTTTAATAATCCTAAGAATTTTTTGAAAATTAAAATTTTCTCTTCTTTAGTTAATGTAGTAAGTTTGATTACAAGAACAATTTGGATTTGTATAGAAGTAAGTGCTTTAGTTTGAGTAATAGATTTGAGTTTGAGTTTATGAATACATTTAGAATGTACTGGAAATCCTTTAATGATAAGAATAGATTTGTTAAGAAGTAAGTGTGTATTATTTTCTAAAAAAACATATAAGATGTTTTTATTTTGACAAATAATATAAGTATATGCATGATAAGAATGTGGGGAGTTTGTATTGAATTAGATGAAGTTCCTTGTTGTGTTGTAGAATAATTTAAAAAGAATGATAATAGAAGAACTGTAGTTGTTTTTTTAATTATTAATTGAGAGATAGTTTCTTTGAGTTGTTTAACTTATTTAGGTGTAATATCAATATCTATATATATGGATTTTTGAAAAGAAGGAGAAGGAGTTGCTTGTCTAGGTGGAATGTTAAGATTATTAGAAGTAAAGAGAGTATGGAATTTTTGGCAATAACAGCAGACAATGATAGGTTGAGTAGGGGTTTTAAAATAGTGAAAAGATTTAGCAATATTGCATTCAGATAGATTAAATATAAATGACATCATTTTAAGTTGTATAGGTTGTACTTTTTGGATTATTGTACTATAACGATCATTGTATTTATTATGGAAATAGTTAAGATCAAAATGATCTGGCTCTTGGGTGGTCAAAGTAGGCATTCTGTTTGATAAAAAAGAAAAAATACTACAGGTATACTTAAGAATAGAAGTTAATATTATTTAGTAAAATATTTTGTTATTAATTATTAAATTTTTTAATATATAAAATTTATAGTAGTAAGGGTTGATTTGACAGGGATATGATGTAATACTGCAACTACTGTGGCTGCTGCAGCTTTGTATAACCTTGAGAATAATTTTGTATGACCTATGTAGTACAAGGTATAGTTGGTATGACAAGTGTGACTTAATGTAACAATTTAGTTACATATCCCAAAAAAGCCTTGTAATAGTGTACAAAGTCAAATTAGTAAAAGAAAAAAAAACCAATAAAAAATTGTATACTATTTTAAGTAATATTAATTAGTTTCAATAAAAATAATTGTAGTAATGATTTAATATTACATAAAAATTGTGTAAGAGAAAAAAAGATTAGAATAAATGAAAAAGAATTTTTTAAGAAGTTTACAAGAGAGTTAAAACTATTTTTTAAGATATCTTTGTTAATATTAGGTCTTTGGGTTTGTTTAGACCTTGTTTTGATTAGAGAAATGAGCTCTACAACTTTCTTAGGACTATAGAGTAGATTGTGAAGCTAGTTGTTGAAAAATAATTAAAGAAAGAGTTTAAAAGCCTAAAGGCCATTATTGCAGTATTAAACTGTGAGTTTGAGAACTATCTCTTTAAAACTTTTAGAATATATGTAAAATTAGTAACTGAATAAGTTTATTTAAGACGCCAAAGTTAGTTATTTTATTAAAATAATCAGTTATTAATGATTTTATTACTGATGAATTTTTAGTTATTTTTGTATAAAAATAGTCTATCTTATTATAATAATTTGGTTTTATAATATATAACTAGTTTAGTATTTGAGTGCCATCAAGTGATACTAGATATTTTATATAATAAAATTTTTAGGTTTTCATTTGATATTGTTTATTTACTACAAATTCTAAACTTAGCATTTTCTTGAAAAGTATCCTTTAAATAGCATTAAAATACTATTTAATTATAGATTCTAATATTTGAATAATATTTTAGTATTAATTACATAATTTGAATAATATTATTTGATCAGCTTACATTAGTAATACTCTTTTTAGTATACATTTTTTATAATATATAATATTCACTTTTTCACATAGTAACTCTAAGGCATTAACTATTTTGAAATATATTAATATATATAATAAATTACTATATAGCATGAACTAAATAATTTTTTTTTATAACACTCATAATTTTCAAAGGTCTAGAATATATTGTACCCAGAGTACTAAAGATAGATAAATTAAAAATAATAGTATATAGAATATAAAGTATTCAGTTGGAAATATATAATAAAATTCTAAAAACTAAATATTAATTAATTGTATTTAGAAATATACAGTAAAATACCTGAATACTAAAGATAATTAATTTCACTTAAAAAATATAATGTCACTCGATGTATAGTATTGTAATACTTATATAGTGCAATTTATATACTTTTATACTAATTATAGTATCTTTCTGACTATAATATTCATATATATTACTTAAATTGTAAAGTATTCTAAGTATTTTAGTTCATACTATACAGTAGATTTACATTTTGTATTTTTAAATTTTTTTATACTAGCAGTATAGTTATAATTTAAAATTTTGTATTAAATAAACCTTATTTTCTAAAATGAATATTTTTCTTTATATTTGTTCAAGTTTTTTTGATTATTTTAAAGAAACAAAAAAAATAAAAGCCTTTTTATATAAGTAATAAAAAGTTATACTAAAATTAAACCTTTTTTTACAACTAATTGCAGTATGTAAGCAGTGTATTTAATTTATTTAATACTTTGTTTTTTTATTAATTTAATAGCTTTAACTATATTACAAATATTATTAGTAGTAATTACTTTTACTTTATTTAATATATTTCAAATATTCATAATTTCAAATAAATTATTATAAATATTTTCTGCTTTATAAGTGTAAAGGCAAAGAGTAATAGTTAGTAAAATTTTATTTAGTTTAAAATTTGTATCAATTTAATAGCAAATTATACAAGATATGCTTCATAACTTTTACTAATTCAAAGACTGCATGTAAGTAAAGCTTTTGTTTTAAGAGATCAAAATAAAAATTATAAGCATTATATATTATTAATTTAATAGCTTTATAGATAGGCAATTTATAATAAGAATTCAAGATAGTAATAAATCTTTAAATTTTTGTAATTCTACAATATATAATAGTTGTGCATTATCAATAATCTATTTAGCTAAAGTTTGATCTTAATTTTGTTTGTGTTTAAAATTATTATCTACAGTTTTAAATATAATATCTATTTATGACTGTTTTTTAAATTCCAAATTGCTATTTCTAGTAATACTATATATACTAGAAAGATAATTTTACATGTTTCATGTTGATCTATCTGTATTATATATTATATTATATATTTATTTTTAATGATTTTAAATAACTTCTAAAAAACATTATCAAACACAATTTTCAGTTAATATTTGCTCTAAAAGGTGAAAATATTTTCAGATTTTCTATTCAATTTGACAACACTTTTTTTTAAATAAAGGTCTATATCCATCTGAAATAGAATTTGAAATTTGGAACAAATTTTTACTAACATTTGATATAGTATTTTCATTATTAGATAAATCTTCAGTACTTTTATTAGAGAATTCAGACTATAAAGATTGATGATAATTTTTATTTAATTCTCAGAATCATTTTTGCTTTCTAGATTTTGTGTTTTTTTTGCTTTTTATTCAAAGTCATATATAAATAGTGGAGTTAAACTAGTTTTGGTTAGTTTTTTTAGTTTCTTTGTATATATATTATTGGGATTAATATATATACTGTATTAATAATTTAATTAAATAATTGTTAAATTTTTACTAAATCATTCAGAATGCAACTAGAATCTAAAAATGCTGAAATACAAATCTTGCTAATAATAATTACTACTAAAGTATCCAAAATATATGCTAAATGCTACTCTAATAGTAAAAGGCTATAATTAAGGTGTAGTAGAT
The DNA here is from genome assembly GCA_910591915.1 of Cetraspora pellucida. Lineage (NCBI taxonomy): Eukaryota > Fungi > Glomeromycota > Glomeromycetes > Diversisporales > Gigasporaceae > Cetraspora > Cetraspora pellucida. Next base: position 8,308 of record CAJVQA010006085.1, read on the forward strand.
TTAGTTCAAATAATTAAGGCCAATTTAAAGCTCTCAATTATGTTATAAGTCTTTTAATATAAAATTATCTCAATTTTATTAATATATAATTTTACTTATCAAGAGAAATTAGTAGAGTAAAGAATATTGAACTAAATAAGAATTATAAGTTATTCTTTATTGAAGATAAGCTTGATCGATTTATATTTCTTATTAAATATCAAATAAATTTCTAAAATTTTACAAATTTACTAAATCTATTATTTTTGTCAAATTGACTAAATCTAAAAAAATTTAATTTTAAAAATTTTTGGTAATTACTTTTGGTATAGTTCTAAGTAATAATTCTAATATTTACAATATATATAATATATTTATATTATGCTTTATTATATTAATATTTTGTTGTATATTTACTTATCTCTATTGTTTAAATAATAATTAACTAAACTTTAATTAACTAAACTTTAATTTTACTATATATACTTGCTAAATAAAATTATATAAACATCCAGATAATCATTCTTAGTTATTCAGATATATTATCTAAAATCAAAAATTAATATCTTGATATTTGTGATATTTACAGATATTTAATATTTAACCAAACAGATTTCAACACTAATTTCGATTAACCATTTTGATTAAACAATAATATTTTTGCAATATTACAGAATAATTTATAAAAATTAGCCAATTATAATAAAAGCCTACTATGCTCATATAAACAGATACTTTAAAAAATTATTGTTTTTAAAAAAAGTATTTATTCTACTAAAGAATGATTCTCTATCACATGTTTAGTTTTTTTTAAGATTAGCTTTAGAAATAGAATTTATTGTAAGCAAATAGATTTAAGTGCAATAAATAGAACTTTCAAATTTTATTTTAATCTAATTTTATTTGTTATAAAGATAATAAAAAAATAGTTATAGACATTGTTTTCATTGCAATAATAAACTTACTTAACTGCTAAACTACTTTTTTACTAATTAAAATTGAACTTTTAACCTATTAAATTAGGCACTTGAGATCATTCAAAGTAATGTTAAAAATTATTGCAAGCTTCTATAAGCATCAACTAGAATAGGTTTATAACTATAGTATTTTATATTCTCTTCTGATTGTTTGATAATCAATACTATGCAAGAAATAAATATTATTAAAATTTTCTTATTTTAATATTTGTAATTTACTATTTGGATAAGTATACTGCTTAAAGTATATAAAATATATATATTTTAAGCATGGTTTTGTGGTTGTATTATTATTATAGGATCAGTAAGCCACATTAACTGTAAATTAAAATTGGATCAGATATTAGTTTTGAACTATTAAGAGTAGTTACCAACTACTAGGAAAAGTTATTAACTATTTAGAAAAAGTAAAAACCAACAGAAATAGTTAGTAACTGACATAAAAAGCTCCAAACTAAGTAACAAAAAACCATATAAGCAATGCTTTTCTAGTAGAATTGTTGGTGCAAGTATAATTTTAATAAAGCATCAAATATATTCTTTTAGATTATTTGATGCATAGTGCATCTAATAATGCATTGTAAGTAGTTGTTAGAGTTATTTTTTTTTAAAATATGTTTTATTTAATTTGTAACTTAATAATAATACTATAAAATAAACAAACAAGATATCTTCTTGATGTGTTATATGGTTACTAGCTGTTCTTAGAATTATTCTTATTTAATTATTCTCTTTATAATCATTTCTTTATTGCTTATTCTTCTATTACAACTATATAATATCTGGATTGTTTATCCAAGCTAGCTTACTATTCTTTGGTATTAGGTCATAGATTAATAAGAGATGTTGAGTAAGGAATTCTATAAAACCAAAAAGTAAAACTAGTATAATATGCTTTACAAAAATATATATTAATAGTTGGTTATTAAGAGACTTTAAAATCATAATGTTTTTCAGAAGCTGCATCACAATTAGTTGAATTAACATCTGCAGAAAATATATGTAGAGATTGAGGTTTCTTTAACTATTTCTACACCATGTTAATCTTTGTATCTGTCATAGTAGTAGTTAATGTTATAGAAGTCTAAATTTTTAGAGACTAAGATGAGCATAGTTTAAAGTTTAAAAAATGAAAACAGAATAGACAACAAAAATTTTAAATGTAAAGAGATCTGAAAGATATTGTTAGGCTTAGAAGATTGTAACTTTGTCACTTCACAATTTAAAATAGCATATAATGTATGATAAATAATTTTTTCAAAAGAGGGTATTAGATTTAACAAGTAGATAATTAAGGTTTTTGGTTACTTTGGGCCAATAAATACAAGTAGAGTAAGTTATATGAACAAGAACTTAACAAATAATGAAGTTTATAGATTTTATAGAATTTGTATTAAGTTTAGTGTTAGTATTTTTTTATAGACAATATAATGTATTGGAACTTGTATTTTAATAAAGCCAAAAAAGTATACTGCTTCTAAGAGCCATTTTAGCTTTTATTTAGAATATTGAATTCATTACTTACAAATGCAACTTTATACTTATTATCTATTAAACTTTTTTTTTGCTTTTGCTAAGGCTGTTAGTTATTAGCAGCTACTGCTTTTATTGTAAATTCAATTATAGTTATATAATTTGTATAAGCCTATCTCTATACTATACTAACAGATAGTGCACAAGCTTCTGTACACCTAATTAAATATTGTCTAACCTAACTATAACCTTCTTGTCTATACATCTGTCAAGCCATTACATATTCAGAGTATATCATCTGACTGTAAAGCTTCAGGAAGCCCTCCTGCTAACTAACTACTTATATTTAATTTTTGCTAACAGGGCTTACCCTTGTAAAGTTTATCCAGACCCCAATACTGACTTTACAGCATATTTTTTAGTACTTTGCTATACTCTGCTTTAGACCTTAGACTCTTAATTTAGATAGCCCAAAAGAACTATATTCTGTCTCTAGTACTCTAAGTATCTGTTTTCCAAGATCCTTTTTCTTTAGTATAAGACTTTTAGTAGCCTGGTTAATAATACTTCTTACCTGAGGTTTTTGTCTACCTGATGCCTTTCACATTGGTATTCATTTCTTAGATCTTGTCTTTACAGTAGCACTGTTGAAGATCTGTGCTATCTTTCTACTCAAGTCTTCCTAAGTGGGCTCTGGCTTTTCAGTTCTATAGATTTACATAGCTATAAGGACTTATCTTAGGTTTGCACCACCTGATGCCAGTTTGTATTTCTTTGTGTAACTCCAATATTGTACAGATGCCTTATAACCTGCCAGTCATGCTGGTGTGATTATAGTTACAGATATCTTATCTTAACTGATCAACAGAATGTTATTACTGTAATACTGCCTATGTATTACATAGAAGATTATTAAAATTTTTGTCATCAGTAGGTTTTGAACTCACTATCTACCACTTAGAGGGTTGACAACTTATCCACTTTACTAAGTCACCAACTTTTTTCTATTAAAACTAATTAAACTTATTTATAATAATTTATATGATATCTTTAAAGATGTGTAATTTGTTTTTACATCTTCACTTTATTTCTTATTTATCTTTTTGAATCTGAAATACCTTTCTGATTATAGATATAACTTATTGCACTTATTGCATTTCATGTATTTTTTATATAATCAATTACAATATTTTAGTATTACAATATAGAATATAACAAATAAGCAAATATAACAAATAGTAAAATGTAACAAATAAAATATATAATAAATAAGAAGATATGACAAATAAGAGAATATGACAAATAAGTAACATAGGATGTACAGCCTAAATGGTTACAATGATTAATGTTGAACAAATTTTTATATTAGTTAATTAAACCAAAAATAGAAAAAGTTAAAATTTTTATTAAATTAATTAATAATATAACTTTTAGTAAAGATCTTAGATGCTAGATATTCTAGAATATAAACTTTCTTCCTAAAAAAAAAAAAATTTTGTAAAAAAAATAGAAGTTTTGTAAAAGAGTTTTAAATTTTTTTATATAAAATCTTTAATATTAATTCAATATTAATATATATTATATTAAAATAAAGCTCTAAATGAGGTTTATTATTTTGTTTTATAAACAACAAATATTAACTTAATAAAATATTAAAATGTTTTAAAAAAAATAGCTTGCAGATTAAAAGATATATTTTATTATAAAAAGATCTAAAAGATATATAATTAAACTATCTATATATAAAATTTTGGTGTAACTAATTTTCTTAAATTGCTAGAAAAGATTTTTTAGTAAATTATTTAGTTTTTGTTAGTTTATTATTAGAGAGTTTTAGTACAAATAATCATTAAAAAAGTTAATAATTTGCATTCTTTAATATCATAATTTATATAACATTAAAAAATCTTTATTAATAATCTATAACTATTATTGTTCACAAAAAGATTACATAATTAAAAAACCAAAAAATACTATAAATCTAGTAAATTTTATAATAAACTATTTATAACTTATTGTTTTTGTAAGAGTTATATAAAAATTACTATTAATTAAGACTTATTAATATCTAATATAAATATATAGCATAAATTGCATTGAATTTGACAAAATGTTTCAATTTCAACTGAAATAAAACTTTTTATAATAGATAATATTGATTTACTTTTATATAAAATTTATAGCTAACTTATTAAACATAATTTAAATATTAATATTTGGCAAAAGCAAATATATTTATAGCAAAATGAACTTAATAAATACTAATTTAAGTTTAATAATAATCTTTTTGTTTTAGTTTAAAAATAACTAAATGAAAAATCCTACAAAATTATTTTTTAAAAGAAACTCCAAAAGCTTTAGAATTTTTAAAAACATAATATAGGATTTAAAACTTGAAATTTATAAAATTGAGGTCAATGTTATATATAAGTAAATTATTTTTTATTTTTATTTTTTTTTTGCTTTTGCTAAAACTAATGTTATCAGTAGTTACTGCCTTTATTTGTGTTTTAATTAATGCATTACATTAATTTGTATAAGGTAGGTGTGCAACTAACTATATATAACTTTTTATTACCTATTTAAATAGTCTATTCAAGAGTTTTACACTAGCTGTCATGTTTTTAATCTGCTAGAAGATTACTTATTTAAACACTCTAATCCTTATACTAGCATTCAGATGAGTAGCACCTGGTTTCTGTACAACTAAATGCTATCTAACCCAACATTTGACCACCTCTTTTGTATATCAGTCTGGCTGTTACTTATTCTAAAACATGTTATCTAACTGTAAGACCCAGAATGCTCTCTTGTTAACTATTTATCCAATCTATAAAACATTAACAAAACTAACTCTTATAGAGTTCATCTGAACTTAGCATTACTTTATAGCATATCTTTAGTACTTTAGTATACCTCTGCTTTGTCCTCAGACTCTTAATTTAGATAGCTTAATAGAACTGTGTCCTGTTCTTAATATATTAAGCCAATTTGATATCTTTTTTCTTTATTCAGTTCTGATGGCCTGGTTTGTAGTACTATTTATCTTGAGGTTCTCACCTATCTGGCTTCTTCACATTGATATTTGTTTTCTAGGTTTAGTCTTTACAGTAGTATTATTAAAGATCTGTATTAACTCTTTACTCAGGTCTTTTCAAATAGGCTTTAGTTTTCTCTGTTATATAGATTTATATGGTCATAAAAACTTATCTTGAGTTTGCATTACCTAATATTAGTTTGAATACTTCTGTATAACTAAGGTTATACCGATGCCTCATGACCTGCTAGTTATGCTGATATAACTATAGTTACAGGTATCTTATTAACAAAAAAGCTGTTATTGTAATATATAAGTATTACATAGATGTTTTATTTAAATTTTTGTATCAATAGGTTTTGAACTCACAATCTACTATTTGAAAAGTTAACAACTTATCCACTTTAGTAAATTATTACATCTTTTTATAAATAAATTTTAATCTAACTATTTAATATACAGTCAGACCTCTCTAAATGCAATGTGATAGAACTATATGTAAAAATTTAGCAAAACATGCATTTAGAGAGATATTGCATTTAGAGAGGTAAAAATTTATAGGTGTAATATAAGTTGGGCTCAAGAGAAGACATGCATTTAGGAAGGTTTTTCATAGATGTGCATTTAGAGGGGTAGCATTTAGGAGAGTCTAACTGTATTATATAAAATATAAGTAGAAAAGTAACTAATTAATATAATCTAATTATTTATTTATTTAAATTTAGATAATATAAATAACTTAAGATTTGAATTATATATATTGCATACTAAGTTTGATGAATCAGGTTTTTTATTAGCATATTTGTTTTTAAAGAATAATAATAATTATAGTAATAATATTCAAACTAGCATTATTATAGATTTTTTATTATAATCAAAAATATGTAAATTTAACTAGAATTTTTTATAAACAATAAAGGTTGTTTTTAGATTTTGGCTACTAAACTTGTTTAGAAAAGTATAAAGGTTTAGTTGTGCTTTTAACATATAAAAAAGCAATAATAACTAGATTGGCAAATAATAAAAAGTCTTAAAATATTAATTATAATAGTATAATAATATAGCAACATTTTTTCTTTATTAATTTATTATTTTAGCCAATTTTAAATAACAATAAAGTTTTATTTTATCTAAAAAAGTTATGATCAACAGTATGAAATATTATAAAAAGCATTTATATTTATATCTATTTATTCCAACTACTAACAGTAAATTTGTTTTATTAACTGAAATTTAAACAATAGAAGAACAAGAGATTTATAATTTTTGTTATCAAAAATCTTTAACATAGCTTTAGGTATATATATTGAATAACTAATATTATTTCAAATGTTGGAATTTGTGATTTCAAAATAAATATAAAAATAATCTTTCAATTTTTAAAACTAATATGTTTGTCAAAACTTATTTTTTTTTTTTTTTTTTTTTTTAAGGTGAGGTTTTGCTCATATCTTTATTGTTTTGTTAAAGAAGCCTCCAGGGGCTTCTCTGGATATAAATTACAAACTTATTCTAATTACAAATATATTACAAGAAT
>CAJVQA010006086.1:0-15309 GCA_910591915.1 Cetraspora pellucida
ATTGCTAATAAATGCTATTTATAATAATAAGAACTAATAGATATAATAGATATAATATATATAATAGATATAGTAGATATAATAGAAATGATAGATATGATAGAATTAATAGATCTAGTAGAAATGATAGATCTACTAGAAATGATAGAAATGATAGAAATGCTAGATTTCCAGCACACTAATTTGAGCCAATCAGAATCAAGTCACATGTATTATAATTAGTACTTTTCATCAAAATCATCCCAATTTCATGATCCCGTAATCAGAATTACATGATCTTATGCTCATTAGAATCGTCTCAGTGAGCTGAATCCAATGGTGGTTGTTTAATCCAAATTGGTTTGGTACATTAAAAGATATGGTCAAAAATGTGTAAAACTCTTAATATTAATATCAGCTTAGTAGGCTAAGGTTGATTTTTTTAAAAAAATCAGCTAACTAAGTTAGCTAAGCTGATTTTATCAATTAATAAAAATAGACTATAAACACTAATTCATCATTAATAAAGATAAATCAACTAGTTAGATATAATCCATGTACATGTATTAATTATTAAGTCACTTAATAATCTTTAATGTTTGTAGTTAATTTTGTATTAGTTAATAAAATTAGCTTAGTCAGCTTAGTTAGCCAATTTTTTTAAAAAATTAACCTTAGCTGCTAAGCTGAGTTTTCAAAAAATCAACTTAGTCAAGTTAATTTTATAATAGGTTATATTAAAAATTACAGTAACTAATTAAGTTTAGGCCAAATTACAATATTTTTAGCATTATGATAATTTGATAATACTGAATTAAAAAACTTAATGACAATTGACAATTATTTAACTAATTTTTTTACCAAATAAAAACAGTTTTAAGATCACATGTCTTTAATTAACCAATTAGGATTATCAACTTTAATTTAGCCAGCTAAGCTAATTTTTAAATATTGACTAAGTCGAGTTGATAAATTTGGATCAACTACAAACATTCATCTGTGACAATTAATAATATTCTGGCTTATTAAGATTTTTTTCTAGATTATGTTAATGATAATTCATACTGCTACTTGATTGCTACTTATACAGCTAATCAGTAGCAATATGAATTATCATTATATTTATTATTATAAATTTTGGGACATCTGCTTATTACCTAAAATCTTTTTAATTATTTAGTAATTTACCTAACTCTAAAAATTACTATATTCAAACTGAAGAGATAAGTAATTTATCCAGTAACAAAAAAGCTTTTAGGTAATGAGCAGATGTCTTAGAATTTATAATAATAGCTATAACACAATCTAGAAAAAATCTACTAATCTCTGATAAGCAGAATATTATTATTACTTATTATCTATTACTTTAATCTATTACTTTAATTTATTACTAATTATTTATTATGCCAATTCAATTTAATTTATTTAATTGCAATTATATGAAATACATATTAATGTTGATTATATGATTTAACTAACTCTTTTATACTTTACATATTCAACAATTCTTTTTATATTATTATTGCTGTATTTTGAAAGATGATTTGTTATAAAACATCTGACTTGGCTAATTGCTTCAATGCCAATTTCACTAAATATATTAAATATATTTCATGCCTTATGTATTATCTGACAAAGATTGCCTATTGTCATTTGATGACTCATATAAGGTAATATTGTGTTGTATATTTGTATATAAGTTGCTTTATCCTTTACACCCTCACTTATTAATTTTCTTACTTGATTCTCAAAAGCTTCAGCATAATCATACCATTTCCTAATTTCTATTGAATTAGACTTTTTTGATTGCTTTTTAGCTTGTTTGCAATATTAAATAAATTAACTAAAATTTGACCTGTTGGTTCGTAGGCTTCAACTAAGCTATCTTCTGTCTCATTAGAAGTAATTAAAACCTTGACAACTTCTGTTATTTTTTTTGGTACTTTTGATCTATATGGTCTTTTTGATAATGTTAATTTGCAAACTTATTTTTTTAAATCAAAATTAATTTTTAATATACATTTTATAATATGAATATTATATAATATTGTATGATAAATTTTAATAATGCTAACCTGTTTATTAGTTTGTACATTGACTTGTGCTTGCTTGCTATGCATTTGCCCACCTTGTGCTTGCCTGCTATTTGCTTGCCTACCTTGTTCTTGCCTGCCATTTGCTTGCCCACCTTGTGCTTGCCCACTTTGTGCTTGCCTAATATGTGCTTGTCTGCCTTGTGCTTGCCCATCTTGTGCTTGCCTGCTTTGTGCTTGCCTACTATGTGCTTGCCTGTCTTGTGTTTGCCAACCTTTTACTTGTCTACTTTGTGCTTGCCCACTTTGTGCTTACCCACTTTGTGCTTGCCCACTTTGTGCTTGTCTGCTTTGTGCTTGCCCACTTTGTGCTTGTCTGCCCTGTGCTTGCCTACACACTTGCACTTGTAGTTTATTAACTTGCACTTGTTCATTAATTTGCTCTTGTTCATTATCATCTTGTGCTTGTAGTTCATTAAATTGCATCTGTTCATCAGCTTGTGCTTGTCATTCATCAGCTTGTGCTTGTAGTTCATTGGCTTGTATTTGTCATTTATTAACTTGTACTTATAGTTCATTAGCTTGTGCTTAAAAAAATGATATGTTTAATATTTTTTCAAGACAAAGTGGAGTTGACATTTCAATATATCGATTTGGTGTTTTATAGTCTTTATATTTGCAAAGACAACAATTATATTTCATAATACATTTTTAGTGAAAGAAGTGCCTGCAGTTAAGTAAAATTACTGATTACAAAAGATTAGATGAAATTTTACAGCTACTTAGTTTGCAAATATTAGAGTCTCTACATTTCACAGAAATTAAATTATTATTATCAAAGTACAATTTACAAGCAAATTTTTTCAGTTCATCTATAATTAGTAGGAAAAATAGTTTTACTATGCACTCACCCAATTGCTTTATAAATATATTAAAAAAAATAGATTTAAGAATTAGTAATCAAATAATATAGACTTATAAGTATAAATCTTATTATAAGTTTAATTTTAACTAGCATCATTTCTGTTACTATAAAAAAGTATAACATAAGTATGTTTCTTACTATAAGATTAAATTTTGGCTATTATCATTACTATTATTATAGAAAAGTATAATGTTATAATGATTTAAAAATGAAATCATAAGTGAGCTATTAGTGGTCATTTAAATTCATAGATTATTCTGAATAATTTTTTTTTTATATTATATACTTTTAGTAATGACAAAATTTCAAAATTCAATATATCACAAATTGACTATATTATTAAAAATATAACTGTATAATGATAATGTATATAGTAATTAATTGCTTATATAAATTAGTTATATCAATTTTAAAATATCAAATTTTTGATTATATATTTATAGATTAGACAAAATCTAGAGATGTTACAGCTGTTTTCATAAATTCTAAAAAATTCAGTAAAAATTAATTAGCCAAATATTTGCTGATTTGTTAAGTTTTAATAAACTTAACAAATTGGCAAATATTCAGCTAATTAATTTTTGCTAAATTTTTCAGAATTTAGTAAGTTGGTCTGGAATTGACAATATTAAATGATTTTAAAACTTTTTTGGATAGTGATTATATTTTAGTTGGTTATGTGCAGGATTTTTAATGAGATTATTTGGCCTGCATTAGAATATAATCTAACTTGCATTAAATATCATTTAACCTAAATTAAATATCATTTAGCCTGTATTAATATTAATGAGCCAATTTCTAATTAGTAATTGACTCTTTTCTTTAGATATACTACAGCAAATTCAAATTTAATAATTCAATCATGAAGGACTTTTATAATTATCATATGATTATGCATTATGAGCAATTTAGAATAATTATTTCTTTAATCAGTAGTTATCTTATTTTACTAATACTCTAATATTTATTATTCTTTTTTCTTTAGATATACTGCAGCAAATTCAAACTACTAATTCAATTATGAAGGTTCTTTACAATTATTACATAATTATATATTATAGAACTAGTTCTTAATTTGCCAATATAAACAAAATTTTGATAATTAGATCAATCTAATTTTATAGGTCAAATTAATGTAAGTTGAATTTTATTAACTAATTTTATTATATTAAAATTTGATAGTCAAATTTATGTTAAATTTTGAACTAATTTTGTTAAAATTTGATAGTTGAATTTTGATAATTATTATTAATGCCACAATTTGATAATTAATACAGATTGTCAAAAAATTCAACATATTTTAATGCATAATTTAACAACTATCGCATGGCTCAATTAAAACATTTGGCCATAATTCAATAACAATAATAATAATAATAACTTGAAATTAAAAAATTTGATTTATTAAATGCCACAATTCAACAACTATTATATAACTTGAATTAAAAAATTAGATATATAATAACTCAAGCACTGAAAATTCGACATGTCGAATAGCATTATTCAAATACAAATAGTGCTAAATATCTATTATTTATATAATTTATATTTAGTGAATAATTGGCATAATGACAGATATTAATTGAAAAGTATAAAACTATTAACTCTTTGTTGTTTCTAAATAATGTTTTAAATATTAAAACAATATTTAAATAAATTATAAATAAATAATTAGTGTAAAGATAGTTAAATATTAGTTAAAAGATATAAAACAATTGATTAACTTATGTTGATTTTTGAATAATATTTTAAATATCATAATAATATTTAAATTAAATAAATAAATGTCAAATATAAAATTAAGTAAATCATTATTCAGCAATAGCATTTTGATTTCATATTATAGTTTAGATGTAACAAGTCATTTTTTATATAATCGGTTATTATGATTAACTATAATGTTATACATAGTTTTTGAAGTTATGTTAATTCAAAATGACATAAATTGATACTAATAAAAATTTTTTTAAAAAAAATATCAATATTAGTATAATTAAATTTAACATGTTATTCTAATCAGTATAATTTTTAAAATAATATATGAATTGTAAATTGTAAATTGTAAATTAACATATAACAAGTATACCAATTATGATATAATACTTATCATATTTCAATTCTAAAACATAAATTCAAAAACAATGTATGCTATTTTTTCAATTAGTTATTTAAGTGATCAGAATTTAAAAATTTTTATAAATATACCCAATTTGAACTGTTTCTTTTTAAAGAACTTTATTTTTTCAATTTTTTTTTAGTTTTTATTTGAAAATTTTATTTTTTTTTTTACTATAGCTAGAACAAGACGTATCTGACAAACATTACAACCTTCTAAATTTGCAACCTAAACATTCACTACTTCTTTGACACAACAATTCACTATTTCTTCAACCCAACTATCTACTACTTTTTCAACCCAACCATCTACTACTCATCCAATTCAATTATTCATAACTACTTTAATCAGACTATCAACCACTTTGATCCAACAATCTACTACTACTTTGACCAGACTATTAACTATTTCAACCCAACTATCAACTATTCTTTTGACCCAACCATCTATCATTTCAACCATACTATCTACCAATTTGACCCAACTATCTACTATTTTGACCTAGCCAGCTGTTATTATTTTTCCTAAAAGAACTATTGCTTCTTCTATCATTTCTACTGTTCATTCATATTGTTCACTACTGAAATTCAAAAGTAGTAGAAGCAGAAGTGAAAGTGATTAACAAATAGAATCTTTATCAAATTATGAATTATTAGATAGAAATAGAAGGCCTAAGAATAGTAAATTTTTATTTACTATAAAAAAAAGAAACATATTAATTTGTAACTTATTACTAATTTTTTTTTTTTTTTACTTAAATGATGATGAATTTATTTATTTTTTTTTTTTTTTGGTATTAAGATGAACTCTTTGGTCTTTTGACTTTTATTAATCACTTATTGGTATTGTGGTTCAATGAACTACTACAGAAGAGCATATAATTGGCTACATATGTAACTTTTCTATATTACCTATTTAAGGAGTCCACCCAAAGATTTCCTACTAATTGTTATACTAATACCTCTGCTTGAGTGTTCTACTTTAAACCTTCTGAACCTGTAATCTGTGTTAACATCACTGGGTTATCTCAGATGCCCAGATCATCATCTCAACCTTAGAACTAATTTATCCTCAAGGTAAGCCTCCCAGAGCCTTCTGTATTTATTTTTACAACTGACCTAGGTATCACTATAGTAGAACTAACACTTGTGGTTAGGGCTAACTATTAAACTGCTATGCTCTTATAGAGTTCATACAAACCTTAGCATCTACTTTACTGCATATCTGAAATACTTTAGTATACCTCTGCTAGTTCATCAAACTCCCAATCCAAATAGCCTAGTAAAACTTATGATTAGTCTATTGGTATATCAGGTCAGCCTGATATCCTTTTCCTCCAGCTGGATCTGGCAGCCTGGTTGGTGGTACCCTCTACCTAGAGGTTTTTGCCCATCCGGCTACTTCAACCTTGGTATCTATTTCATAAGGCTAGCCTTTACAGTAGGCCATTGAAGATCTGACTATCTCTCTACTCAGATCTTTCCAATAAACTTCTTGTTACCCAATTTTAATGAATTTACACAGCCACAAGGACTTATTTAGTGTTTGCACTGCCTAATTGCTGGTTTGCATTTCTTCATTTAACCACAACCTTGTCCCAAAGGACAATGTTATGTGACCTGTTATATGAATGCCTCTATGACCTACCAGTTATGCCAGTGTGACTGCCATTACAGATATCCTAACCCAATTATTAGTAACAGTTGCTATAATATGAATATTATATAAATGATTATCTAAATTTTCACTATCAATGGAATTTGAACACCCAACCTACTACTCGGAAGGTTGACAATCTGATTACTTCACTAGGCCACCACACCTCTTGGTGATGAATTTATATCAATTTATAACTAATATTTTATTTACAAATTTTTTTTTATTTTTTTGTTTAAATAGTAATGTATTTATGCTAATTTATAACTAATATTTCATTTACTAATTCTTTTTTACTTAACTGAATATATGTCGATATTTATAATTATTATTTTTTTTCTTTCTTGAACAACTACCAAATATATATCAATTTATAACTGATATTTATTATTTATTTTTTTTCTTTTTGTTACTTTTTTATTTAAATAATAGCCAAATTTATATCAATTTATAACTAATATTTATTATTATTTTTTTTATTTAAATATGGTCAAATTAATAATGACTGAATTTATGATAATTTATAACTAATATTTATTTTTTTATTTTTTTATTTAAATGGTGGCCAAATTTATACTGATTTATAACTAATATTTATTTTTATTTATTTCTTTTTCTTTTAATTTGTAACTATTTCTTTTTTTTTAGAAAATCATTTATTGTGAACTAAAATCAATAATTTATATGAGATTTAGAGAGACTATGACCATAAAATAATGCATTTAGAAGATACAATTGAAGCATTACAAAACTCTTATTCTATATTAGTTGATAATATTAGTGCATTGCAGATTTTAAACTATTATGCATTAATGACATAGAAGCAGGCCAAGTGGAAAGAAGAAAATAGGGCTAAAACTTCATTAGTCACACAAAGAAGATCTGTTTCTGTAAGAGGTGTAGAGGAAACAGCAAGACAGCATGGTTTTAAGAATAATAAGCCTAAAAGAAAGGCACTTCAAGTATATATTTAAATTATATTCAATATAATTTTACTTATTTTTTTAAATTAAACCTAATTTTATTAATATTTAATATATATTTATTTTATTTTAATTTTGTTTTTTTTAATCAAACCTAATTTTATTATTAATAACATGAACTTTTTGCAATTTTTAAAGAAAAAAGTAGAGAATTTGGCCTTGATATTAATGAAACATAATAGAAATAAAGTGATCATGTGTTTGAAACTATAATCTTTATGCTATATAATCTTTTTGCTAAGCAATTTGGCACTAATTGAACTAAGTTGGCTAACATGTTGAAGCAGTATCTCAAATCAAAATGTAACACTAGGTCTATACATCAAGATAGATTCTGAAGCATGCACTTCGATAAACATATGCATAAAAATTACTGAAAAACTGATGCATGAATTTTTCCTTTATATATATTATGACTTAAAATCAACCTAAATTCCTAGCTAAATTTAGGTCAATTTTAAGTCATAATTTACTAAATTTTAGTTTTCAAAATTTAATTCAATTTTTTGATTTAATTTTACAGAAAATGTTTCAATGGGCTGCAGCATTTAAGTACCTTTATAGAAAAAAGAACAAGCAGATTTCTGATTATAACACAAAGGAAGTAATACAATTATTAACAAATAATGATGTCCATTCACCTGAATTAAAAGATGCTAGTCAAGAAAAGAAAAAGAAAGAACATATGTATGTTAATGTTTATAGCTTGTCTTGGAGGTTAAAAAAGATAATTTTTTTTGTTCGTATTATACTAGAAAAAATTCAATGATTGATATTTGGTATGTCAAATAATATATATAGCATATCATTTGACACACCCAAAATCAATCGAATACATAACAAAATTCAATATTTCAAATCTAAATTTATTAATTACATAAAATTTTGATATTTATTATTTTAATAATTAATTAACCTAGTATATAACATTCTTAATACAACTATGAAACCTAATTTCAGACATCTTTGTTAACCATCATATACACTAATAGCACCCTGGTCTGATAATGTTCCTGATTGGGCAGTAAATGAAAAAAGATGATGAAAGTAATTATAGTGATAAGAACAAAAATAAGAGTAAGAAGAAAGAGAAAGAAGAAGAAAAAGAAAAAGAAGAAGAAAAAGAAAAAGAAGAAGAAAGTAGCAGCAAAAAAAAGACTATAAAAGTAAAGATAATAATGATAGTAAAGACACACAGATGTATAAAAAAAGGATCAGTAAAAGACCAGCTTCTAATTCCATAGAGGAATAACAAAGAAAGTGAAGAGTTTAACCTTTTTTTAGAAAAATCTTTTTTATAAATTTTGTATCTATTTTTTTATTTTATTTTGCTAATAAAAATATATAATTAGTAGCAAGTTTCAAATGCTTTTAATAAATTGGTTTTAATTATATATATAGTAATATATCTTTAGTATAAATTTTGCTTTTAAAATTCAACATCCAAATTCTGAATAAATTAAGATTTGCCCAAAATTTAGATGTCGAATTTTCATATTTGAACTGAATGTTATTAGTAACCAACTGCTGATTATAAGTAGATTTATTATATTATTTGACTGTTGATTAAAATAGCTGATTTGGCCTAAACTCGACTGTTGATTAATTAACTAAATTTATACCAAATGTTTTTAGCAATTAACTGTCAGTTAACTACTGATTTTGACTTATCATTTGGTATAAAATCAGCTAATAATCAACAGTTAAGTTCAGGCTGAATCAGTCATTTTAATTAGCAGTCAATATTCTTATATTTGACTAGTGCTAGTTTGTTCTTTTTTTTTTAATCCTTTCTATGCTATTACAATAGATACTTTTTGTATTCTCTTTCAAAAACTTATTTGTCCCTTGCATGCTACCAGATGCTCTTGTGTTTTTTTGCTTTTGTTTTGACATACTTGGCATTTCATATTCATATATAAATTTGGTCTTCTTTTGTTAAATTTTTCCAATATTAGGAGTTTGTTCAGTATGTATTTTATAAAAACACTTCTTCTTGTACTGCTTCTTCTTGTTGTGTAGTGTACTCTTTTGGTTAACTTTAGTTTTTTTCAAAAGTATGTTCAGTCATAGATTGTTACTTTTGTTACTGATTCTAGATTCTTAATTCTTGTTGTTTTTCTTTACTCTGCATCTAGTCTGACATTTGTTACTAGTTTACATAGAAGTCTTATTAGTATTTCTATTTATTTGTTTCTTACATTAAGCAGTACTCTATTTCTTTACAACTGACTTCTTCTATATATATTATCTTTCAGCTTATTGTTCTTTTTTTCACAAAGCTATCAGCTTTATTATTCTATTTGTCTTTGCTGTAGCTTTTTACTGTAAACTACTTAATTTATATGTTTTTTGTTCTAATTAGATCAATTATCTTCATTATCCAAAGGGTGTTTTTTCTCTTAAAAATTTTATTTCTATTTATACATTCTAATCCTTTACTAATATTTCTAATTGCAACATTATTATTTGTAAATATTTCTAGTTTTTTCTCTTTCATTATGGTCAAAGTTGCTGTCTATATTGCTAATAACTCTACTGCAATTAATATTGATCACCTTTCATCTCTAATGATATTGCTTCTTCTGACCAGTCTTGTGTCTTACTTATTTGCATCTTTTCTATACCCATGTTTTTATCTAATGCTTCTTCTTTGTTTTGTCTATTTGCTACAATATCTATATATTTTATGTACTTATTCTTATATTTTAATATATTTATCTTTAGAGTTTCTAACATTTTTTGAGTGACATTCTCTCTTAACTTTTTTTTCTAACTTGCTCTATTTCTAAATTCTCTATTATTCTCAGTTCTGTTAGCTTTTATTTATTTTTCTTCAAATCTTCTACTCTTATATGTTCTGTTAGCTAATCTGTTGCTATCTTGATTATGTTGTTGCTTTTAATTATTAACTTATTTGGAACTACTTTTATCTTATTATTGATTCTTATCTACTGTTAATATCTGTTTTCTACTGTTTCTTCTTTACTCATATACCTGTTGCATTTGCTAATTTCAATTACTAAATTACTTTTTATACTTTGCATTTGCCAATATTCTATTAATGCTTTCTTCTTTTTTTTCCTAATTATTTTCTCTAGTTGTCTGTTATTTTCTGCATCATATTAAACTATTCTGTTTTCTTTCTATCTTTTAAAAGAGTTTTCACTAATTTTCATTACTTGTATATTATGTTCATCTGTCTTGAAGTGTTCTTTGATCTCTTTGCTCTCTTGTTTACTAAGTACTTTTTTTTTATCCTTTGAACCATTTTGCTTTTTTACTTTTGTTTGATTATTTTTGATAACTTTTAAATTGCTGTTATATAATTAGTCTTTTACCTTTTGTGTCGAGTAGTTGATTTAAATATATTAGGCCTGTTTTACTTATTTTGGCTCTACTTCTTTTTTACAACTATGTTTCTAGTAATTCAACTATTTTGTAATCATAGCCATTCATTGTCTATAACTTACTTCTATATCTATATTTATTCTTAGCTCTCTCACTTTAATTATTATCAAATAGGCCAAATTGTTTTTCCAACATGTTCTATTTTTTTACAACTTCTCTAATTTCTTTATGTCTTTAGTTAATCTTGTTTTTTGGCAGCCTTGTATTATTCTTAATTTTGTTAATTGTTCTAATTTATCTTTTCTGTTAAGTCTTGCTAACAGACCTCCTACTTGTTTCATTGTTAATTTCTGTTACAATGTTCTGCAGCTGTCTAGATCTTTATATTCTATTACGCAATTCTCTAATGTTTTAATAAGTTGCTTTTGTGTTTTGCCAGATATATTATTAGATAGTATATTTCAATTATTCTTTTTTTTAACATTTTTGTTATCTGCAACATATAACTTAATTTAGGTATTATCATTATATTTTTATATATGCTATCTGGCTCATTGGCATCTTCTTATGCTTAAGGTCTCTTATTTTTTGACTTATTATACCTTTTGCTTTTTTCTTAACTAGAACTTCTTATATTCTGTTGTTTAGCCAGATTTCTAAGAACTAAACTATTTTGTTTCTTGGTTTCTCTATTATTTTATTTTCTTCAAATGTTATTTTTCTTTTCTCTTTTTTGATTTTTCTATTATTATTATCAACTTTGACTTAGCTCTATTTATCTCTATATCATTTATTTTAAAGAACTCTTCTGCTATTTTCAATGTTTCTAATAGCTGTTCTTTGTTGTTCATGATCCATGTCATATTATTTGCATATGCAATTATTACTTAATAGTAGCTTGTAATATTATTGTAATATAATTCTTCTTTGATCTCTTGCTCTACTATATAGTCAGATCTTTTATCTTTTTGTATCCTTTCCAGTAATAGGTCATAAAAGTGACATCATATTAGTAATGATATAACTTCACTTTAATCTATTCTGTTATCTGTTGTTATTTCTTCTAATAGGCCATAAGCTGTAATTATCTTAAACTGTCTCTTATAAAAGGTTCAAAATATACTTGATTGTCTTCTTCAGTATTTTGATTCTTTGCAAAACTTATTCAAAACTTTTAAGTAAAACAGAATCAAAAGCCTTTTTTATATCTTGTAATAGTATTTATAGTTCTTTGTTTTTTTCTTTGTTTCTTCTATTATCATGTTTAGAATATGTACTAATTATTCTGTTAAGTTTTCTAGAAGGCCTCATAGTTTATCTTTCTGAATGTCTCAATTAAGACTATTGAGTGTATGTTATTTAAACTATATTTTCACTTTATATCTTTTAATATTAGATATACTTGTGCTACTTTCTACTTCATCAGTATTTTCCCTGTTTCTAAGCATAGGTCTGCATAGGCTCTGAACATCTCTTGCACTTTCTTCTCTGTTCTTTTAATTAGAATGTAACTTATGCCTGATATCCCAGACACTGTCTCTGTTTTGAGTTCTCTAATTATTTTATTTCATTCTTTCTTCTTAATTTTTCTTTCTATTTTACTGTATTATTCTTTTTTAATATAATTCTGTAGTTTATAGATTTCTTTCTAACTTTTTAATATCTCTTTTAGTTTAGTATTTCTTTCTCTAAATTGTTTTCTATAATGTTTTGCTGTAGTTTTTTTGACTAGAACTAATTCTGTTATTAATTTTGTCTCTTCTTTTGTTTGTTTAATCAGTCTGTTAAGTGTTACTTTCTTGTATAATTTGTTCAAAAGACTGACTATTATTTTTCCTTGTTCAGTTTTAATCATTTTATATTTTTTGTCTATGTCATTTTTATTTGTCTTCTTTGTTCTTGTTCTTATTCTTTTTTTTTTTTTTTTTTCTTGAAGAATTCTTTGCCAACCTTTTATGTCTTCTATCCAAGCATCAGACTGTTGTTTTTGTATTTTTGATAACCTTGCACCTATTTTCTTATCTAATATCTTTAATTTTTTATTTAATTTGCTTCTTTCTATTTTATAAAACTTTCTGTCCTAACTAATTTTAATGATATTTGAACCCAGTACTTCAACAAACAACCTTCAACAAATCGCTAACTACAATGCACAACTATCAGAACTTCATTTTTATACTGATGGTTTTGTCATCAACCTGGGCACCTTACAATGCTGTATGGGCATTGGATGTGCCCAAATTTTAAACAATAATATAATACATACTTTCCAAGCCCAAATAAGATACTGGTCCTGCTCATTTAAAGCTGAGTTTACTGCTATTCTAACAGCCCTAATTACTGCTTCTAGAAACTGTACTATACATATATATACTGACTCACAGTCTGTAATCTCTAAATATTACAGTCTCTCAAATTCAGCCCATACTTCATATTATACACACACATCATATTTCTCATTATGGAATACACTTATCAACTTTGTCAAATTATACAATATCCATATTATTTTTTACAAAATTACTACTCATTAGGATGATCAGTACAACAACCTCGCAGACCAACTCACACGCAGTCACTATAACCTGTCATACTTTATCTTTATGACCTACAATATTTACAACTCTGCATACACTTTAAATCTTGAAAACTTTCCTTTAGAATTACCTATCCGCTATAGTATTCGCACAATATATCATGCATATATTTATGCATTATGGATTACACAACACTGCTTTCAAAAATGTGACAAAATTTTTAACTAAGTTAATTGGCAAACCACCTGGCTATACATCAATAATAACCAAAAGATCTCAAACTTCTAGCACAGCTTCTAGGCATCTACTCTTAAATCCTTTAGAATTAAAATTCTACTTAATGATCTTCCTACTCCACACATTCTACATAAATGATATTACTCATACTCATCTATCTGTCATTAATGTCATTAAATCAGTTCTTATCTTCACTGAACAACCTTTCCATCTTACCAATTGCTATACAGCCTTATAGACATTTCACTACAACATATTATAAACACTAAAACACTCGACACTACTTCAAATACTATAACCAATTTATACAACCAAATCAAGCTATTGAGTAGTATGACTATTCACAGTATATCAAACTTATCTTCAATTTTTTCAACTCTAACGGGTCTCATACCAAATGAACTCATTGACATTATTGTAAACCTATCACACAAAAAAGTAGCATAACACTTGTTATTAAGTTTTTACTTCATCTTAATAAACAAATTTACCATAAAATCTGTATTCCATATTGTATCTCAAGATCTACTGCCCAAATCCCTGAATATAACACACCTTTAAATGCTGTCTCACTTTATCACATCCTCTTCCACTCAATTCTATTAGGTTAAAAATAAACTCTTGATATATCCAATGGATTAAATATTAAACTAATCCTCTATACATAATTACTAATACTCAAATCTAGGTGAGCCTTGGCTACTCCGGTTGGTTTAGGTCGCAGATAAATTAGTCTGAGCTTCTATTCTTTCTATAATATTTTAAAAACAGAATTGTACTTTATGTAAAATCTCAATTAAATATTCAATAAAGATAGAGGCATGGCCTCACCATTAATATTAAAAAAAAAAAACTAAAAGCAATCCAAATTTATAGCTGTTATATTATATTTATTTATTATATTCAATTTTTTTTTGTAATGTAAATATTATTATTTTGTTATATTATCTTATTATATTCTTTTTTATTTGCAATTAAACTATAAATAATAAATAAGTAAAATGAAATAATAAAATTTATTAATATTAAAAATATATATTGTTGATTAATAGAATAATGCATTATTATTTTTAATACCCAATCATTAATATAATTTAAAAAGTCTGGATTGTTGACTTTATACTATTAATATTAAAGAATATTAATATTAGTATTAAATTATAATTTTAAAATAAACAATTAAAAATACTCTTTCTGCAAATCCATTGCACAAAAATTAACTAAAAAATTCATCTGTCTAAAAATACTTATAACTATTTATTTTACTAAGACAACCTATCCTGGGCTCTTAAGTATACTTGTTCAGCTCATCATTTTATATATATCCTGAAAATATTAAGTTCCTATATTCTAAACCCATTGAGAAAATTGTACTGATGGCCTTTGGCATCCAGTTTATAACTTTTAACCATCTTGCAGTTTCTACTGCCTTAACCTGTTCTTTACTCTTAATTAAAGTTGTAGTACACAGTCACCCAGTCAAAACAAGCTC
>CAJVQA010006087.1:0-15309 GCA_910591915.1 Cetraspora pellucida
TGTATAATATAAAAAGTTGTACAAACTGTAACAATATGTTCAAATAAACAGACCTGAGGCATGACCTTACCTTAACTTCAAAAAAAAAAAAAAAAAAAAATAGAATATTGTAGTTTGAATAGTCAAGGAATTGCTTAATACAAGTTATGTTGTAGTTATTTAATTTTTTTTTAATTGCATATAGTTGTTTCATTAATTGAAGAATTTGATTAATAGATGTGCCTTTTGTTTGTTTGGAAATAGGCCATGAGTTGATTGTGTGTTCTTGCTAAATGTTTAATAGATGGAGTGTAAGTATCATTTTGTTTTAACTTCATTTGTAGTTAATATAAGTTGTTCAAGTAAGATTGTTTTGTTTGAATTGGCTGCATTTTGGATTTGTTATAATTGGATTTTTAAACTGTGAGTATCAAAATCAAGTGAATTAATGCTTCTATCTAATATATGAATTTATTGCTATTGTTGAACATTGTAAAGTGTATTTAGGGTGTATATATTAGAGTAATATAGAATAGAATTAGAAGTGAATTGTGCTAGTCTAGCTTTTTGTTTTATGATATTTGTATATAAGTTTGTAATAGAGTTGCAAAAGCATTTTGATAGATAAGTACTTTGCATCTAATATGCTGCATGTGTAAGGATTATGTTATTGATAATGTAAATAGCCTGTTTGTTAGTTATTTTAGCAAATTTGATTTTGTTTAGATTAGAAGTAATGTCTTTGATAAGAAATTTTTTTGTAGGTTGAAGGAATGGGTCTCAAGTAAGCCATGCTTCTAGGTGTCTGAATATTGCTTTTTGTTAGATATTTGATATATTCTTTTTCTAAAATGTTATATTAGTATTAGAATCTGAGTCATTAGTTACTAGTGTTGATTTGTGAGGGTTAACTTTGATATTGGCATAGGAAAGGAAGGAATTGACTGTTTTTAGTATGTTTTGTAACTCTTGTTTATCTTTGGCTATCCATATTGTATTATTCATATATGCTACTACAGAAGTATGTATTGATATGGTAGAAGAATATGTATGAGTTTTAAGTTGATAACCTTGATATGTTGTATTGATTTGGTTAATAAGTAGATCATAGTAGATCCTCTATAGGATTGGAGAAAAAGTCTCTCCTTGATCAATTCTGTCTTGTACAGTATAAGGTTGTGTTAGTCTAATACTTGTAATAACAGAATTTTGTCTGTTGTTAAAAAGATAATTTAGTAAGTTTATAATTGAAGAAGGAATATGAATTTATTGAAGTGTCTTGATTAGTAGAAAAATGTATACTGTATCATAGGCTTTGGACATATCTTATGCTAATATTCAGTATTTGTTTTTTGTTATATTAGCATGCTTTATTATATATGAAATAGTTTGAATAGGTTGAAGGGTAGAAGTGAATAGAAGTGCCATATTGTTATTTGGATTTAGAATTAGGTGTTGGGTAAGAATTTTATTTAGATGATGAGTAATTATTTTGGGTAAAAATTTTTTGAGTATGTTCAATTAATGTGATCGGTCAGGTATATAAAAGATCATTATTATAGTGTTGTTTTTTTGAAATAGCCTAAATGTTTGCATGTCTTCAGCTACTAGGTGTTTTTTCAATTATCAGACATGCATTAAAGATCTGGAAAAGAATTTGTTTTGCTGATGTTGGAATATGTTGAATCATTTCATTAGATATTCCTGAAGGGCCAGTGGCTTTGTATAAAGGTAAAGATGTTATAGTTTCTGTTAATTCGAAGATTAATATTGGTTGTAACAAGTCATTGTATATATTGGAGGTAATATTTGGTAAAGATTGAAGAAACTGTGTCCATTCATGTTCAAAATTAGGGTTTGTTAAGTTGTGTTTAGTCTAGTTGTTAAAGTGTTCTTTTGTTGCTTGTTTTATTTCTTCTGAATTATTAATTATTTTATCTGATGTTATGATTTTATCAAAAGAGACTTGATCTTGATTGCATTTAAGTATACTGTTTATCATGCATGATGTATTTGATTCCATGTTATTATATCTTCGTTGTATGTAGAAATTTATTTTTTCTTTTTGTGCATTTTGGATTTCTAGACTGTGAGCTTTCCATAAGGTTTTTTGAAGCTGCTTTATAGTTTGCTGAAAATTATTGAAGTTTAAAGTAAGGTCCTGGATTTGGTATAGAGTAATAGGTTGTTCTGAGTATGATGATATTTGTTGAAATAAAATGTTTAGATCTTATATTGTATACTAAATTGAAGTTGGAAGTTTGATATTTCTCAAGATAAAAAGATATTTATTTGTTAGTTTAAGTGCTAGGTATAGTTTTGTTGCTTTCAGAGAAAAGATGTAGTGTTTTTTAGGCACTGTATATGTTTTTGGTATTATTTGATTTGTGACTTTTTTGATTGAATTTGATTATTTGTTTTATAGGTTGTTTAATTGTTGTAGTGTTGTAATATTGTGAATCAGGTTTATTAACTTGATTTCAGTTTCTAATTTGTTAATGAAGTCTTCCTATGTGTCTGTTGTTATTTGGTGATAGAAGTATATCTTTCTTTTCTTTTTTTTAGATCTAGGTATCTTTAGTTGAAAGTTTGTCTTTCAAGTAGTAGTAATTATTTTATGATCACTATCAGTAATGTCAACTGAGTTAGTAATTAAAGGTGGGGTAAAATCTAAAAGGATCTTAGAATTAATCCATATATCATCAATTTGACTTTGGTTTAAGCCTCTTTGTTATGTTGGTTCTGTTATAATATAGAATTCTAGTAAACTTGTAGATGATAAAGATTGGAGTGATGAGAATAGATTTGCTGATCACTTGCATCTGTTGGAGTTGTCATTAAAATCTTCCATTGTAATAGTATGCCAGTTATTGCTTCTTGCTTGGGTTAACCAATTTATAATTGTGTTTTAAGTAGATTTGAGTTGTTTTGGGTGGTTTGAAGATAAGTATAATGAAATTATACAAAGTTTATTGTTGGTAGAAAGGTAAAAGTCAATGCAGATTGCAGTGTCTAGAATGGTTTGTATGTTGAATATAAAAGGTTGAAGTGAGTTATGAAGCATGATTGTAGTCCCTATGCTGGCTTTATGTTAAGAGCTGTCCTTGGATATGAAGTTTGATATGTAAATTTTGTAAAGTGAATTGGAAAGTTCTGCAAACGAAGAATTTTTTAGTTTTGTTTCTGTAATAGAAACAATGTGGTAACTATTTTTAGCACATAATTCAAGCCATATTTGTAACTTTAGTGGATCATTGAGTCCTTGAGTATTATGAGTAGCAATGTTAAGATGATCTTTAATGTTTATAGTGAAATTGTTTGTAGAAGTATTTGGTAATTTAGTTGAGTTGTTGTTGTCCATTTGGAAGAATAGTAAATCTGATTTTAATTATGTAAAGCTCATTGTTAGAGGGAGTAGTTGTCAAAAATATCCCAGTAAAAATCAGGTAGATTGGGAAGTTCAAAGAGTTGTGGAGGTAAACCTTGGAAAGAGAAGTGATTATGAAGTTGTAAGATGATGTCTTCTATCTGTTTGTGTATTGTTATTGATAGTTGAATAATTTAAAATTGATCTAATTCTCTTAAGGCTGTTTGAATTTCATCAAGACCTAAAGAAAGGTTTGGTTAGTCTTTTCTTTTCTTGATTGAGATTCATTCTGTAGACAGTTAGTAGAAGAAGTAGTATGTATGAAGTTGTTTAGCAGTTTCTATTAGGATTTTAGGACTTGTTATAGGAAGTGTTAGATTAAGCTCAATGATCAAAATAGGATCTGTAGGTAATTGAAGTTTGTTTGTAGGGTTAACAGTCATATATTCTAGTAGTAGTAGAATGTTAAATTTGTATGTATCTTGTATTTCTGCTAAGAATTCCTTTGCCAGGTGATAATCAGTTATAGGAAAACTATAAGTAATAGAAGTCTTGATTTGATTTGGTTCTTTTGGGAGTAGTTTTTTTTAAATGAAGTAGTTATTTGGAATTTTGTGAAAACTATAATACTTTTGAAAAATGTTTACGTAGTGTTTAAAATCAGTTGAATCTTTGGAGTTGCAAGGAAAGAGGTATTTTACAGCTAAATTAAGATTTTAAGATATTGATGATAAGGGTTCCCGAGTAGATGATAGATTAAAATAATTAGATGGTATATGATCAAAGTCATAATATTTGTGCAGTTTTTGTCTGTATTCTGCTATATAGAATAATTCAGATCAGCTTGTTATTAAAAACATTGCACATGTTTCTGCATCTAGATCAGTTGGATTATTAGGAAAAGGGATGATAGGATTAGCAAAGTAGCTGTTATTGAGTTGATCGAAAGTGTAGATTTTATAAAGTGCTAGTACTATTGCTCGTATAAATTTTCAATTTTTAATTGGAAGTGGAAAAGGAAGTATTTCTTTTATGTTTGGTCAATTAGATCTGGAGAAGTTGGTAATAGAATGAGAAGTTAAGAGTGTGCTTCATTTAAAAGTTTTCATGTTTCTTTGAAAGTGAGTGCACAAGGGATTTGTGCAAGGTTGAGACAGTAGAATATGTGTCTTGTACATTTATAAAAACTTGTTATAAGAAAATCTAAGTTTCTAAACCAAGTTTGATTTTAAGTTTTTTGTGGATTTGGTTTCTATTAACTTTGTTGATCAAAATAGCATTGTGTAATTTTTTGTATTTTTCGAGAGTGATTTGGTATAGTGAGTTGAATTCTTTTTGATGTTGTAGAGCTGTAGCTTTTGTTCTTATAAAGGAACAAAAGAATGCTATATCTAGATAATTGAATTTTTGGTTAATAGCATATGGGATATTATGATTTGAAGGAATAGTTTGGATTTTATAGATAAATAATTCTAAAAGTTGTTGTCTGTTGTTAAGGGCTTTAATCATTTTATCATTGTTCCAAGTTTGAAGATCAAAGTTAAGTACTCATCTTGCAGCAAGGGCTTTAGTTACAGAATTATAACAATCGAAGGTTGTATTGTTTTTTGGTTTTAATAAGTTGGATATTAATGCTTTGCTACATGATTGCTTAGTAACTTGTTGATAATCTTTAGAAGTATTAGAGATGGTATCTATATTGTCAGTATGCATAGTTAACATAGAGGTTAATTGAGTTGGTAGGGTTTCTGTAAGTGTAATTAGTTTAGAGTTCCATGGATTGTTTTCTGAAATAAAACTATTAGATACAGATGTTGAATATGATAGATCGAGTAATGTGATAATGAGGTTTTGAGGTGTGAAAATATTCATTGTTTTGAGCATATTTGTTTTGGTAGCTGTAGTATGTGACAGCATTTGAAATTTTGTAAAAGGTAAACTGGATTGCTCACTTTTTATTAAATTTTTTCGATGAGAATAGGATGTAAAAGAAACAGAAGAGTTAGAGTTGTTAGTTTTATTTTTTTTTAAAAAAGTGAAGTTTGTTTCTAGTTTTGCATTTTCTTTAGGTCTTTCAATTAGAAGAGCTTGAGATGTAACTAGTGTAGCTTGGGTATTCAGTTGAACTGGGGCCCTATAAAGATCCATTTGCAAAGGTAGCAGTACTGAGTCAGTGTTAGGGAAAGTTTTGAAGTCTTGTAGTTTAGTGGTTGGGGTTCTTTGTCTTTTGGCTATGTTGAATAAGTCTTAGGTGTTTTGAGAGTTTATTTTTTCTCTTTTTTAAGTATCTTTTGTTCTATTTTAATTAATATGCTTGATATTTTAGTACTAGTTTTGTTTACTTTTTTGTTTTTTCAATAATTTACTAAAGTGATTGTTAATAAATAATAATTTTGCAATTATTCTATCTGTTATTGCTATAACCTTTTATTTTAATTAACTTTAATTCTATTTTTTTTGTTTTCACTATATTTTTTATATCTATAATTAGGTTGTAATTTTTTTTTATTCTTCTTCTGTTGGTTACATATTAACTATTATTAAATATACTTACTATAGCTGCTGCATTGTCTGTATATATCTTAATTTTGCTTCTGCTTAGTACTATAAGAATTATGCACCAAATAGCTAACAGTTCTGCTTTAGTTAAGAAAGGCTATCTTTTTGCTTCAATAACACCTTTA
Source organism: Cetraspora pellucida (assembly GCA_910591915.1). Taxonomy (NCBI): domain Eukaryota; kingdom Fungi; phylum Glomeromycota; class Glomeromycetes; order Diversisporales; family Gigasporaceae; genus Cetraspora; species Cetraspora pellucida. The sequence goes on from CAJVQA010006087.1 coordinate 6,031, forward strand.
TCAATTACATATTTTTCTTTATTGTCTATTTGCAACCAATTAGCTTTTATTTGATCTAAGTCTTGATTTTCTTTTTTTGCTTTTACCAATAACCTGTCTGTATAAAAGATCAGTTTTTTTTGTCTATTGTTCTCTTAAATATACTTATGTTTTTTTATAAGTAAGTCAACAAGTTTGTTACTAATTCTTTAATTTTTAATATTTTGATAACTTTGCTTTCTATTATAATTTTTTTTATATGTTTTTCTGTATTTAAAGCTTTATACTTCTTCTTTTGTACTGCAACTTTTAACATGTTTGTATTAATTTTTAACTGCCAGACATCTTTTTCCTTTATGTATTTTAATAAAGAATCTTGAATCTTATATTTTTTATACTTTTTTTTACAACTTTTAATAGAACTAAGATCATTATACAAACAACCTTTGCATTTTTTTAGCATAGTTTTTTGTTTTTTTGTTTGAAATCTTGTTTTTTAGTATTCAATTTGAAGTATCTTAGATGCTTTAAATATTATTCTTCTAATTACTAGTTCATCTTCTTTGTAATATAGCTTATTGTTTATAAGAACCTATTCTTTTCATCTTGCATTATCTGAGAGCTTGCCTACTTGTGCACTTATTCTCTATTTGTTTGAAACTGCTACCTTAAATTTTTGCTTTACTATTCTACAACTTGGCTCTTCTATTATCTCTATTTTTAAGTTTTTAAACTAATTAGCTAGTCTGCCTTTGGCATTGTCTTTTTTAACTAAGCTTAGCTGTTATCATATAATTATTTTGTCTTCATTTTTGTCTACTAGCTAATATACAAATACAATTCCTAACTCTTTCAGTCTGTATGCAATTATCAGAATGAATCTTGCTCTCAGTACTTCATATATTCTTGTATTTTTGTTATTATAAATTGAAGTTTTATAATTAAAACTAAAAGCTAACTATAGATCTTTTGCTCTTAGCATTATTAGGTATACTAAATTGTTTTTCCATAGCCTAGCACTGCTTTAGAGATATTCACAGGTTGAATAAAGCTATATCGAAGAAATATCGGAATGCTAATATTAATCAAAATTAGTATAAGGTAAATATAAAATTAAACTGATATTTAAAGCTGATACATCACCAATATGAAACAGAAATTTGGCAGGAATCAGATACCTTTCGGTATTATTACAAAACATATTGGAAAAGTATTGGTAAAACATCCTAAAATTAAAAATAATATCAATTTACTGATATCTTTATCAAAAAACCGATATTAATATTAATGTAAAAATCGGTATCTTTCAGGACACTTTTCAGAAGCATATTGGTAACTTTCAAACACTTTTCAGACACATATTATATATTGATATTCCTATCTAATTACTGATAGTTTTTTATATTTGTTATTACTTTACTGTATTAGTCATTACTAAAACATTTTTAATTAAAGCAATATGCTTATTAAACATTTTATTTGTATTATTACAAAAGCAATATTATAATATAAAAAAAAAAAATACAAAAGCAATGCAAAAATGCTAATATATTCTTTCTAATCCAATGGCTTTCATATTTACTATCAGTAATAATGGCACCTTCTTCAGCCTCTTCTTTATTTGTACTGCTATTATTTGTACTATTATTATTTGTACTGCTATTATTTGTACTGTTATTATTTGTACCATTATTATCTGTAACATTATTATGTGTGCCATTATTATTTGTACTGATATTTCTGGTATTACCACTGCTGCTTTCTGTTACTTCTTCATTTTCTAATTCATATACTTCTTCTTCATCTTCTTTATCTTCTTCATCTTCTTCATCTTCATCTTCTTTATTTTCATCTTCGGAATGATATGAAGAAGATATGGTCCAGGGCAGAGCATCGGCTAGTGGCTTTGAATTATCGAACCAGCTCACATTATTGTATCATCATTTTTTGGTACATTTAATGTGCAAAATATTTCTGCCCACTTGGTTAGTAAGCTGCATAATTTTTTTAACCTAAATTACATAGAACAAAAAAGGTAAAATAATTTATGATTAGAATGAGGAAACTGCTATTAGCACTATCGATTTTTATATTTGTACCATAGTATGTAGATCAAGACCAGAATTAGTAATATTAGGAATATTGTATTTTCTTAACATTATATATTATATTTCAATAGCAAAAGTATAGAAATTTCCTATAATGATAACAATTATAATAATTACTTACCTGTCAGAATCTCTATTATTTATCCTTAACATGAAGTACATGATTATCTTTTTTATTTTTTTTTGATTTGGGCCAAATGTTCTGTCTGCATTCTATTTTAGCTCTTTCGATATCAGTTTCAGAAACTTCATCAGAATGAAAGTCACTATCATTAATGATGTACTCAAGATTGTCTTTAAATTCGTCCCAACTCATCGAAGGGTAAAGTTCAGCAAGTTTCTTATCATTGGTATTAACTATATGACTAATACCTTGAATACGTCTTCATTTTTTCTATAAAATATATAGATAATTTATAATTAATATTGGTAGACTGGTATTTTTATTAAAATAAAAAAGAATTATAGACTTATTTAGTTACTTATCTAACTAAAATAACTTTGTAAGTTATAAAAAATTGTATTATATTAGTATTATATTAGCAGTGTTACTATTGACATATAATTAATATAATACAATTTTACATAACTTGCAAAGTTATTTTAGTTAGTATAATAAGCAATTAAACCATACTTACTTCTTGGCACCTCCCATTTACTCCAGTTCTTTTTTTATTGTCACAAAATCTTTTAGGAGCTTGTTTAATTTTTCAAATTTCATATTGATGATAGTGAAGGCTTTGAAAAACATATCTTAATTCACTCAATTTATATCTAAAATTGTCCTTCAAAGCCTTACCTATTGCTGGCATAATTTTCTTAGACATGTGACATGATATTTTGGACCATGGTTTGGTATGATCCAAATGTAAATTATCATCAAGACCGCTTAATATTTGAAGAACTTCATCCTACATATTTGAAATAAATATAAATTAAACTGATAGCTCTATTATAATTTAATATGAATACTGCCAAGTGAAAATAGAAAGTTTAAATAATGACTTCTATAAAATAACTATTATTTTATATTTCACATACATGAAACAATTTATATTGATCTTCATCCATATCTTCCAACTTCTCACATGGCCTTTTAGGATAGCCAGAAGGTGGTTTAGAAGAAACGGATAGTTTTTGCTGGTTGTTTGTATCATTGCCATTGTCTTTTTGTTTATTCTTGTTTTGTATGTTGGGAGTAATATCGGTGATGGTGGTGGGACCTGCATTTCTGGTAGTGGTGATGTTGATAGTTGGACCTGCATTTGTGGTAGTGGATGAGCCTGCATTTCTTGTAATAGGACTTGCATTTCTGGTAGTAGTGGAACCCATGTCTCTTGTGATGTAGGACCTGTGTTTCTGTGGTAGTCTGACTTCTATTTCTGGTGATGGTGCTGGGGCATGCTTCTCTGGTGGTGATGTTGGGATCAATATTGGTAGTGTTACTACCATTTTTGGTAATAGTGGTGTTAGTATCATTATTATTTATTATAGTATAGGTATTGGCTCGATTGGTGCTAGTGGAGATGCTGTTTATTTCATTCTCTATGTCTATAAGACCACAATTTTCTAATGGATATGAAAGACTGGTAGTACTGGTAGTATCATCCAATTAATTGCTTTGATAATAATACTCTTTGTCACATTCGTTTGGGACACTTGGAGTTGGTGTTCATGATGCTTTTTTTAATTCTCTTACTTTGTTGATTAAAGAATGTACTGCTTCTTTTAGAAAACTTATTTCTAGAATTATAAAATAAAATATTAGACCTATCAGTTCATCAATAGCCTTATAAAAAAAACTTTACTGAAACTTGCAAAAGTAAATTATTTGCCTATATTATTAAAATTACTAATTCACAAGTTTCTGCTAAATAATAATACAAATGCTATAGCCTGTTTCATTATTATCAGCCGATCTAGAACAGCACTTAAATCGTTTGGTATTTCTATTAGTTGTTGGGGACCTAGACCTGAACCTTCTCTTATAGCTTTCCAATTGTCGATTGTTCGATTTGATCAGGTTTGTATAGGCGATAGATGGTGGCTTTGACTAGAATGATAGCTACTACAAGACGTTATGGTAGATGAAATAGATCGATGGCATAGTACAATATTTATTTTGAAAGGACTTCTGCCATGCATGTTTATTCAAAAGAAAGGTATAGAAGGTGTACAAAAAAATTATATAGAAACCAAAATTTCAAAAAGTTTTAGTAATATCGGTTTTTCGATTGTTTTATTTAAAGAATAAAAAGGAAAAAAGCATTTCTTATATATAATTTACCTTAGTCTAATTATGTATCAACTATTGAATGATGATAATAGTTATTCTAAATAAAATATAAACAAAGTGAAAAGTATATCAACTAACATGGCTCAAATAAAAGTATAATATATTATAAACTTAAAAGAATGAATACATTACAATAATCAGTTATTATAAGCATAAAAAAAAAGCGTGACTTATTTATAGATTTTAGTCAGATCTTATTTTCGGATAATTGTCTTTGAGTTAAAATCAAATATAATCGGACTTGCATAATATTGCATATTTAAAATATATATTATGCAAGTTTGATTTGTTTATATTAAAAAAAGCCTGACATATAGCAGAAACCAAACCAATAGCTTTATTTTTTATTTGATCATAATATCTGATTATAATATTTATATACAATATACAAAAGTATATTAATAATGAATTTGATTTTATTGTTATACAAAGAAAAAAGAATGCTGATAATTATTTGATAACTGTATAGATTAATTTTTGTTTATGTCAAATAAAACAAAATACCTATCGGCATACTGATGTTTTATAAATACAATAACTAATTGCTATAAATTTGCCAAAGAGAAAATACTTATCAAAACAGATAATAATGATTAAGCAAAGTATAATTTTTAAAACAAAAGTTTAATTATTCAAAATACCTATTGGCATACTGATTTTTTATTGAATAAAACTGATTGTTATAAATTTGCTAAAGAGAAAAACACTTATCAAAACAGATAATAATAGTGATTAAGCAAAAGTATAATCATCAAAACAAAAAGTTTAACTGTTCAAAATACCTATTAGTATACCGATATTTTTTATTTAAAAACCGATAGCTATACATTTGTCTAATAGAACATATTGATCAAAACAAATAATAATTGATTAAGCGAAAGTATAATTAATCATCAAAACAAAAAGTTTAACTGTCAAAATACCTATCGGCATACCAATATTTTGTTATTTAAAAACCCGATTGCTATAAATTTGTCTAATAGAACATATTTATCAAAACAAATAATAATTGATTAAATGAAAGTTTTATTAATCATCAAAACAAAAAGTATATTTGACAAAATAAAGAGTTTATAAGGCATATCGACATTTCAATAAGTCTTTTTAAGAATCGAATAACATATTATTTCTATTAAATTGAAATTGTTATTTTCTTTCATTATTCTCTCCTATTTATTTCACTTGGTCTCTTGCTTATATCCTTCATTCATATATTATATTATTTTCCAGTCCACTTATTTTTTATCATTAATATCTATCATGGGCTACAGAAAAAAAAGTTTGATTGTTAAAAAAACAATTAAAAAATCCAACTACAAAAAATATTCAGACACTCACCGCCCTGTATCTTGCTATTATAATATTTGTAAAGGCAGTCTTGTTGATCCACAAACTAAAAAAGCCCATACGAGACAAAGAATCACTATAACAAGAAGTATTAATGATATCATTGAAGCCTCAACAAGCAGAATGAATACTATTATTGATCCAAACATTGTTCTTCCTGAAATGAAGTTTTCTGAAATCGATATTTTGGAGGAACCTATGCAGATTGATAGTTCTGATAATAATTCTGTAATATCTATATTTTCTGAGAATTATAGTTTCATTACTAAAAAACATAGCAAAAAACTGGTTAGTATTAGAGGAAGAGTCAGTTCCTCATTACCTATTGAAATCGCCGATATTTTATTTTTGGATGAAGAACTTGTAAATGAAAATTTTAGCGAAATTTCATCTGAAGAAGAAGATTTATCAGATCAAGACATTGATTTTAATGTGCCGGCATTAGAATTAGAAAATATGAATAATCAAAAAGAATCCATAGATTTCAATAATAATTTTATGTAGGTTACCCTATAGATACTCAAATACCAAAAAAGATATCGGTTATCCGATGTGGCTTCTAATTCTTTTATGAAACTAATTCAGTATCTTCTAAACTATTTTAATGTGAATAAATATTCTTTTTTTTCTTTTTCGTTGAATAAGACATATGATGCTCTTGGTGTCTGCACTCATATGATAAAATATGCAACATGTGAAAAATGTTGTAAATTGTATAATGTTGCTGACCTGTTTACTGACAAACCAAATACGACCCCTAAAATAAGTCATTGTACTTATCAGGAATTTTCAAACCATCTGATGGCCAATCAAAGATTTTTGTGCAATTATTCTGTTGTTAAAAAAATTTCAACATCCAAAGAGGAGATATGTATAAACTATCATTAATCTATCTGATAGTTTTTTTAAGCCATCAATTGCGGTCTTTGTATATTAAGAAAGGATTTGAAGAATCTTGTAGAAAATATGATATTTATGATAGGAGAATATAGAAAACTTTTCAGGATCCAGATGAAAATTTAGCATTCTTTCGAAAAGAGCTATCGAATAGCCATTTGGGCTTAATAATAAATCTTGATTGGTTCCAACCATATGATAACTCTCTATATAGCATCAGTGCAATTCACAGAGTCATTTGTAATCTTCCACGTAATGAGCAATTTAAGCCATCAAACATATTGACATTAGCTATAATACCAGGACTGAGTGAACCTAAATTGCATCATTTAAACCATTATCTAGTACCCTTAATAGACCAATTAGTTGGTTTGTAGAATGGTAAGTAAAATAATTATAATATTCATTTAAATATTTGTATATTAATTTATCACATGATTAGGGATTGAATTAGAAAGAACTTTTGAAAGCTCTACTGATAAATTCATCAGAATGGCAGTAATTTGTTGTTCTTGTGATATACCAGCTGCAAGAAAATTATACGGCTTTATTTCAGCTTGAATTGCTTGTCACAGATGTATGAAGAGAGCAAATTTCGACGAAAGAAATCAACCAAACTTTGGTGAATTTGCTGATATGAGCGAATGGTTTGTTTAGAGAAATATCGAAGTAATTTGTCAAGTTGCAATTTCATGGAAGAATTGCTGTACTGAAGATGCAAGGAAAAAACACACATCTGAAACGTCTGTTCAGTGGTCAGAATTATATCATCTTATCTACTTTAACTCTGTCCAGTTTACTATAATAGATCCAATGCATTGTCTATTTTTAGGCATTGCTAAATGGATTATGAAACAATGGATCAAAGAAGGCATTTTATCTTCACATGATTTAGCTTTAATGGAACAACAGGCAAAAAAAATAGAAGTTTCATCAGATCTTGGTAGAATTCCAAACAAGATTGCTATGAGAGACGGTTTCTCTGATTTCACAGCAGACCAATGAAAGACGTTTATATTAATATATGCAATATCGGTTACTTGGAATTTACTAAAAAAAGATGACCGAAGAATTTTGACTTATTTTGTTAGAGCATGTTCAATTTTGGTATGCCAAATTTTACCAAAAATCAAGTTAGAAGAAGCACATCAGTGTTTTTTAAATATGGTAAAGCTTATTGAAAAGAAATATGGCCCTGAAAAAATAACTCCCAATTTACATTTATGTTTACATATATATGAATGCATAAATGACTACGGGCCAATGTATTCATTTTGGTGCTTTAGTTATAAAAGAATGAATGTTTATTAGGCAAGTTAGATACTGAAAAATTTATCAATTACTATAATAAAATACTGATAGCTCATAAAAATTTTTTATATATTAATAGGTTCGTTCCATAATAGTAATAGAAAAATTAAAATTGAAATATTTAAAATCATTCAATTATATACACTATTGAACAACCTTACAATACAAGCTGAAGAACATTTATGTACTTGTTTACAGTTTATTGAACAAAAAAAATAATTGGCAGTCTTTCTATAAATAATGAAATTGACTGCTGGGAGTTTCTATCAATGTCTACAGACATTGAAGAAAGCTCAGGAACTGAAAATGGACCTTTCCTAGGAGTGCTATTAGGGCCTAAAAATATTAGAAAGACGCTCTCAAAAGAATTATTAGTTTTATTAACTAAATATTATAATAATGCTTATAATTATAGTTTCAAGTCATTGAGTGATAGGGATATCAGCATATCAAATTCTATAATGGTTTTGCCTAGAGTAACAGAATATGAAAGACTAAAAATTGGAGATAAAATTTTTGGTTCAATATCTGTAGCAAGACACAAAAGGTCAGCAAAAATAATAGCAAAATTTATATTGGACGATGGATCAACCAACATATATCCTGGTATTGTTCAATTCTATTTTGAACATGTGGTACACCTACCTAATGACTTGAAAAAGCATATACTGGCATTTGTATATTGGTTCAAACCTGTTGATAACTATAAAATTAGATATTATTGCCAAGTAAACGATATTTGTAATATTGAATTGTGGAATTGGAACTTTTATAATATAAGTAGGGATTGTATAATTCCTGTATACAATATCTTAGGCTGATTTATTTCTGGTATTGTTAAAGTTGGGAAGAAAAACCTAATAAAATATATATTGATAATACCAGTTAATCGAAAATTTTATATATAATAATAAAATTTATTTCACTTTGTTATTAATGGTATTTTGACAAAATTCTTTTTAAATATCAAACTGTATTAGGAGGGTGCGGCAACTTAGTGAAGTGGTCAGGTTGTCAACCCCTCAAGTGGTAGGTTGGATGTTCAAATCCCATCGACGATGAAAATTTGGATAATCACCTATGTAATATTCATATTATAGCAACTGTTACTAATGGTTGGGTTAGGATATCTGTAATAGCGGTCACACCAGCATGACTGGCAGGTCATGGGGCATCTGTGCAATGTTGGAGTTACACAAAGGAATGCAAACTGACATATTAGGCAGTGCAAACACTAGATAAGTCCTCGTGACTATATAAATTTGTTGAAATTGGGTAACAAGAAGTCCATTTGGGAAGACCCGAGTAGAGAGGTAGCTGGATCTTCGATGGCCCTACTGT
>CAJVQA010006088.1:0-15308 GCA_910591915.1 Cetraspora pellucida
TTGGTTAAGTTTAAAATTAGTAAGGTTGTAGGTAGATTTTTGATTATGATTGAAGTATAGCCAGGTTGAATTCTAGTAGATATGATGGGCTAATGAAGTCTATTTATCATTTCATTTTTGTGATAACTATAGTGCAAGGTTGTAAGCTTTACAGATACTTTTAACAAAGTATCTTGTAGAAAGTTCAACAAGAAATTTTTCTGTTTCAAAGAATAATAAGTGATATAGATTGTAAATATTTGTATAGTTAAAGTATAATGATAATTTATTTGTATGTTGCTTAGTAAGTAAATCTGCAACTCTCCCCAATGATCACTCAAACACAAAATAGCCAGAAAGAAAAAAGAAAATTTCTGTAAAATCAGTAATAAGAAACACCTTAAGTGGCACTAGATAAAAAAAAGCAGCAACATAGAAAGCAATAAGAAGTATAGAAGAAAAGTGTGCTGCAAAAATAATAGTATAGCTACAAAGAAAAAAAGAAAAATTATAAAAATTTTCTCGAAAAACAGCAATAGTAAGGAATTGCCACTAGACCCTGTATATAGATCTGTTTACATTACACAAAAATGTGAAACAGCAAAACAAAACAGACATATGCAAACTACCAAACTAGAATAGATAGACAGGTTATGCAACAAGTAAACAAAGTTTGTTTAAGAAAAATGAAGTAAATAGGAAATTTACGGAACCAATCAGAAATACATAAACTTAAGTACAACATGAGATTAGAAGAGCATAGAGAAAGTCTATCAACAATTTTTATGAGAAGAGCATACTAGGCAATGAATAGAATACACAATAAAATATTCTTTAACCAGTCAAGCAAGATATATATAATGCCAGACAGAGAAGACAAAATCATTGCAATGCTTACAGAGCAAAAACTAAAAGAAGTTGCATTGTTAAGAATGACAAGAGAATTGATTGAAAAAGCAGAAAAAGAACAGCCAGAAAAGAAGTTAAACTTCACAGATCAGAACAGAAATATAATGATAATTGAAATTGAAGAAAAAGACAAACAAGAAACAGAGAAATTAGTATAGCAAGAAGCAATGAAGAAAAAGGAAGAACAAGGAAATATACATGAAAGAAACCAAAAAATCGAAAGAAGAACAGAGAAAGAAGATACAAACAAGAAAAGACTATTAGATAAGAACCTCAAAACAACAAAAGAAACAAGAACAGAGATAAATACAGAAAGCACAAACAGAATAGAAAAGAAATTATTGATACAGAGAACAGAAACTGGAAAAAAACAAACAAAAGAGACCAAACAAGAAGACATAGAAATGGATAATAAAGAATCGAGAAAAGGTTCAATAATAAAAGAAAAAAAAAGAGGAAAAAGAAGGAAACAAGAAGTTGAAAGAGAAATAGATATAGTAGGAATCCTCTTAGAAGAAAGCATGTGAGCACCAAGCAAAAGAAACTGCAATAAAAACAACAGTCTACTAGCCAACATCCTCATACACAATGTATCTGAAGGTTCAAAAGAAGAGTGTATAAAGTTTATTAGCTGGTCATTAAAAGATAATAAACATATTAAGGACATTAGAAAGGTTTTTAAGCAAGGAAATTTGTGAATTGAAGTGGACTTTGACTGTGAATTTGATAGAAATGAAATGATACAAAGAATTAGAAAAAAAGAAAGTGACTGGTACAGAATAATATCAGAGGAAGATATTGAAGAAAGAAGAAAGAAGCAAAAGAAACTTGAAGAAGAGTACCAAGATAAAAGAGCCAATATACTAAGTGATAAAAGAGAAGGATATAAAAAAAGAAAAAACAAAAAGAAACTAAAAGAAGGCCAAAGAAACAATAATAACAAAAAAATGAAAGACAAAAAGTTCATAACAATTTGGAACTTACCAACAAGCATAAATAAGAAAGAACTAGAATATATTTGCAGAAGATTCAAGAAAGCACAAGTGACAAGAATTAAGAGATCCAAATTCAAGTCTCTCACAGTAATTCAAATAGAAGAAATAGAAGAGAGAAGCATCCTGTGGTCCATACTAGTCAATAGCAACAAACTGGTAAGAGTAATAGAAGGAGAAGAAGACTACAAAGCAAGACAAAAACAAAGACAGTATACAGCAAAGTTAGCAGAGCTGCTGAGTAATGCTTCAGAAGTTCTATTATTACAATGTTTAAGAAGCAAAGGTGCAAGATTGATTTATATCCTACCAAATAGAAATGGAAATTAAAGGAAAACTGCAATAATTATATTTACAACAGACAGAGAGATGAAAACAGCCCAGTCTAAACCAATTATATATAACAACTTTCGAGTATACTGGATAAATGAAAAGACAAGAAAAACAAAAAGAAGAGAAAGTTTCAGAGGTAGAAGAGGAAAAAGCTAGAATAGGACTAGTCAAAGTTTATGAAGAGAATATACAGAAATAGAAAGCGATCCTCAGATACAAAACATAGAAGAATGGTTAGGAGATAAAAACAATGAGGCAGAAAGAAAAAAAGAAATAAGAGATAGAGAAAGAAGAAAAAGTAGCTAGGACAGAAATAGTCAATATTCAAACAGAAGATACATGATAATGGAAAGTGATCTCCAACTACAGAATATTGAAGAATAGTTAGGAGACAAACATACCAGTATAGAAAAAGAAAGAGGAAACTTGAAAGAAGCAAAGATAAAATTAGATACACAACCTTATTCAGAAATTAGACAAATTGAAAATATTTTAGGTCAGATGTTAGACAGACTAAATAGATTGGAAAGTATACATCTAAGTACAAAAAAAAATCTGGCTAATTGCTCCTAAGAGCATCTTAGTTGATCTCAAAAATACAGACAAGAAGATCAAAGACTTTCTACAAAAAAAAAGGAAAATGTTTGAAGAAAGAAGAAAAGAAATGTCTTCTGGTCTTAGAAATAAAGAAAGCAAAAAGTGGGAAGAAAGATTCAAAAATACAAAAATAATACAAGAACAACTAAAAGAAAAGTGGAAGAAAAGAAAAAAAGAAATTAAAATTGCATGTCATAACATTAATGGACTTAAAACTAAAAGTTAGAAACTTGAAAGTCTGCTGGGCTGAGCAGAAAAAGAAGAAATTGCGATACTGAGAATTACTAAAACAAACCTTACAGAAAGAAAAGGAAAGTTTCTAATATATACGGTAAACAATAAATACATAGAACATTAGATAAATGTAGCAGAAGACAAGAAAAAAGGATCAGATGTTGGAATTCTAGTAGATAGGCAATGGAAGAAGCATATTGGTGCAGTTAAGAAAATAAGCGAATACATGATAGAAATTACACTCTACTTTAAACAATTAGAGTTAGTAATAATTCTGGTCTATATACTACCTAACAACAAGATAATAGAAAAGAGCATCCAACAGAAAATTGTAGAAAGAGTTCTAAAAAGAAAAAGACGAATACAAATAGTTATAATAGGTGATTTTAACTATACAGCAAACAATATATTAGACAGACAACACCCGATCCCTCACACTAACTTTTTTCAAAAGTTTGACCTATAAAACTATATAGTTATTATATTTAAATATAACAAAACTCTACTTTAGGTTAACTAGAGAGGTTATTCACTGCATGCTTGGTTGTAACTGAAAAGAGCTGAAAAAGATTTGAACCCTTGTAAGCAAAGTCCCTTGGTAAAACACAAGTACTATTAAGCAAAGAAGTAGTAAATAAGCTCTGGAGCTCTGTCAAGTGCTATGAGGGTTTAGGCCTAAATAGTTACTTGGTTTAATATATTATTCTATATAGCATAACTCTTACAACTCCTTTTTAAGTTGGTTTTCTCTTTTGCCCTTATTACTGAATTTTTCTCTCGAAATTTTTACCAAAAAGTGGGAAATTTGGCATATCTTCTCCAAAAAATCAATATTGTTTACCTTTTCAAATCGATAACATTAGTTACAAGAAAATTATGATATGAGTATCGGACCTATGATAGAAGACATATATCAAACTCAAGAGGAAAATAAAAACTTCGATCATTCTCTTTACATGACAAATAGAATATATTATAATATGAAGATAAAGTAAATATGGGGTATTCTTTATTTAGTATTATATAAAATTTTTAAAGTCAAGCATGGGCAAAAACAGTGCCTTCATGTTTTTTTTTGTTTTTTCTTTGTTCTTCTTTTTGTTATCTTTTTCTTTTTTTTTCTTTTGGTTTACATTTAGGTTTTGTAGTTAGTCCCTTCTTTTTTTATTCCTTTTTAGTTTTTCTTTCATATATTCTGTTGTTCTTTAGGCAAGGATTATAGAATCCTCTTGCTTGATAATTAAAAGAGAGGAAAAAATGAATCGAAGATGAAGCTAGGAAGACAATATTAGAGCTTGTTATGAAAAGGGGAAGACCCTTTCATTATGGACTTTAGTAGTCTGATGAGTGGTTTACTTCTGCTTGAAGTAATGCAGCAGGTCTGCACTTAGGTGCCATTAGGATGGCCAGGTGATGCTAGACTTAGTTGTTAAACATCGATGTAATTGTAGTAATTACTAGAATATTAATAAAGTACTAGTGTGACTACCTAAGAAAAAAAAAAAAAAAAAAAAAATTAGACAGACAACATCCATAATTAACAAACTACAAAAGACTGCCAATTTTTAATTGAATAAAAAAGTAGGATTTCAGTGATACATACAGAGATATGCACCCAACAAAGCAACAATATACATAGTTAAATAAAGAAGCAGCGATAAGAATTGACTATATATGGGTGTCAGATGGGCTTGCAATGGGGTTGCAAAAAGCAGAAATTGAAGAAGCAGAGAAAATTACAGAAAGTGACCATAAAATAGTAAAGGCAGAAATATAGATCAAATATGTAATAGCAAGGAAAAGTGAAACAGAGGTTAAGAAGAAAAAAACAGTTAAGAACACTATATTTGTATGATCAAGCAAAAACAGAAGATTGGAAAAACTATATACAAGAGTTACAAAAATGACTAGAATTTAAAGAAACCCTAAAGAACATTTAAAAGGAAAAATGGAGAAGATGGAAGAGTAAACAAAATAAATAATATTTGAGATGTAATAGAAGAAGCAATTATCATAGCAGCAAGCAAGCATTTGACCAAGAAAAAAATATACAATATAGTAATAAATAGGAGAAGAAGTCAAAAAGAACAGCAACTAGAAGAAAACATAGTTAAAATACAAAGACTAATCAAATATGCGAAGACAAAAAAGAACCAAAAAGTAATGAAAAGGTGTGTGGTGACCTAGTGAAGTGGTCAGGTTGTCAGCTCTCCAAGTAGTAGGTTGGGTGTTCAAATCCTATCGATGGTGAAAATTTGGATAATCATCTATGTAATATTCGTATTACAGCAACTGTTACTAATGGTTGGGTTAAGATACCTGTAATAGCGGTCGCATCAGCATGACTGGCAGGTCATGGGGCATCTGTGCAATGTTGGAGTTACACAGAGAAATGCAAACCAACATATTGGGTAGTGCAAACACTAGATAAGTCCTCATGGCTATGTAAATCTGTTGAAATTGGGTAACAAGAAGTTCATTTGAGAAGACCTGAGTAGAGAGGTAGCTGGATCTTTGACAGCCCTACTGTAAAGGCTAGCTTGGCAAAACAGATACCTAGGTCTAGTACCTGGTTCTAGTAGCTAGACAGGCAAGAACTTTCAGGTTGGGAGTCTCAGAGGTACTACCAACCAGGCCACCAGAACGAACCAGAGGAAAAGGATATTGGGCTGATCTGATATACCAATAGACTGATTGTAGTCCTATATGAGCTATCTGGATTGGGAGTCTGGTAAAAGGGTGGGGAAAAAGGCAGAGATATACTAAAGTACTGGGGTTATGCTGTGAAGTAGATGCTGGGGTCTAAGTGAACTCTATAAGAGCATAGCAGTTTAATGGTTAGCCCTGACCACAAGTGTTGGTTCTGTTATAGCGATACCTAGGTCAGCTATAAAAATGGGTACAGAAGACTCTGGAAGGTTTACCTCAAGGATAAATTAGTCCTAAGGTTGAGGATGATGATCTGGTATATCTGAGATGACCAGTAATGTTAACACAGGTTACAGGTTCAGAGGGTTTAAAGTAGAACACCCAAGCAGGAGTGTTAAGTACGGCAATTGGTGGGGAACCTTCGGGCAGACTCCTTAAATAAGTAATATAGAAAAGTTACATGTGTAGCCAATTGTATGCTCTCCTGTAGTGGTTCATTGAACACAATACCAATAAGTGATTAATAAAAGTCAAAAGACCAAAGAGGTTACTTTAATATAAAAAAAAAAAAAAAAACCAAAAGTGATGAAAGAAGAAGAAAGCAAAATAAACAAACGATTAAAAAAACTAGGCAAGAAAATCAGTGCAAAACTACCAAAATTGCAGAGGCAATAGTCAAATGCATAGATAAAAAATATGAAGGATTGAAGAAAACTACTACAAGAAAAGAAAAAGAAAGAATGAGAGCAAATTCAAAGAAAGCAAATAGAAGAAAATATAGATAAAAGATGTGAAATGATCAAGATGAACTAAGAGAAAATAATAGCAAGTTTATTAAATAAACCAAACAAGAAGATAGTACTTGACAGATTCATTAAGCAGAATGAAGAAGAAACAAGTTTAGTAACAAAACCAGAAGAAGTCAAGAAAGGAGTAGCAGAACATTACAAAAAGCAGTTTAGGAAAAGAAACACTAAACTAAAAGAGATTTTAGAAAAATGGAAAGAAATATACAGACCACAAAAGGACATAAAAGAAGAATGGTATGCAAAAGTTGAACAAGAAATTAGCAAAAAAGAATAAGAAGAAGTATTAAAAGAGTTAAAGACAGAAACAGCTCCAGATATATCAGGAATAAGCTATATTTTAATAAAACGAGCAGGAGAAAAAATGCAAGAAGTATTTAGAAGCTTTGCAGATCTGTGTCTAAAAGCAGGAGAGATACCAATCAAGTGGAAAATAGCACAAGTTTATTCAATACCAAAAGATATTGAATGGAGATATAGTTTAAACAATATATGACCAATAGCACTAATAGAAACATTCAGAAAGGTTATAACAAAGGTGGTAACAAAAAGGCTTGCCAGAGTGTTTATAGAAAAAGAAATACTCAGAGGACCAATTTATGCAGGCCTTCCAGGTAACTCAACAGAACAACCTGTATATATTCTAAATATGATAATGGAAGAAGCAAAAAAAAAAAACAAAGAAGTATGGATACTTTTGCAAAATATAAAAAAGGCATTCAATTCAGTTCTATTTGAAAGTCTCAAACTAGTATTGCGAAGAGTTAAGATACCTAAAAGGACAGTAAAATATATTTTAAACCTATTTTATAAAAGACAATTAAGAATTATTATAGCCTATGGCCTAACAGAAGAAATAACAGCAGAAGACAGTATAGATCAAAGTGAAGTAATATTACTGTTAATATGACAACTCTTCTATGATCTATTATTAAAAAGAGTACAAGAAGATGAAAGCTTAGGCTATACAGTAGAGCAACAAATAAGAAAAAATACACTATACAACAATAGTACAAAGTATTTTCAAGCAACAATTGCATATACTAATGATACAACATGAATTGCAAATAGCAAACAGCAACTGATAAAGACCTTAGAAATAGCAGAAGAGTTTTTCACAATAAATAATATTGAAATAAATAGAGTGAAATCAAAGCTGCTAATAATGAACACAAAGATAAAGAAAGAAGAAAGAGAAGTAATATTTGAAAATAGCAAAATAACAGAAGAACTGAGAAACAAGATAGTTTGATCACTAAAAATATGGCTAAATAACAGAATGTGTGAAGTGTTAGTAAAGAAAAAGCCAAAAGGAATAATAAGTCAAACAGTGAGAGATCTTAGATACAAAAAATGACAATAAGTCAAATCGCATACATAAACAACATAGTTGTAATACCAAAACTAAGTTACATGCTACAACTAATAAAGATATCAGAAAGAAGCTTAAGTGAAATACATCAACCAATAATAAGTCTGGCAAAACAAAAGAGTAACTTGCAAAAAACATTAGAAAACTGCATAATAGAATATAAAAACCTTGAAAGCTGCAAAACATTATGACAAGAGATAATAATAAAACAAGTAGATGGACTAGTAACAAGATTAAATAGACAAGATAGACTTGGACAGTTAACAAAGTTAAGAATAACTCAAGGCTGTCAAAGAGCAGGCCTAACAGAAGACATATAGAAAATAGAAAAGATATTAGAGAATGTAGACAGCTGGAGGAACAACTTAGCTTGCTTGACAATATTAAAAGCAAGGAAGCTAAAAATAAACATAAGAACAGAAGACAATTTATAGACAATGTTTGGATATAATACCAAAATAAGCAAACTTGTGAACATCGATTTATGGAGAAGATGTGGAAATAAAATAAACAAAGAAGGGTTAATATATTTAAACTAACTACTTAATATGAAAAGAAAAGATTAATTACATGGCAGCAGTTAAAAAATTACCAAGGTCTGTCAAGCAAGAGAAAAAAAGCAAGTTGGTTCAAAATAATAGAACAAAAAATGCTTAACATGACAAAAAGTAGAAAGGTTAAAAAGCACTTTAGAATGAATAAACATAATATACAAGCAATGCAAGTTAAATAGAAGAGTATATCAGAGGATAGGAGAAGGAAAGAATAGATAATATATAGTATACAAAACAATAGTCAGCTGGAGAAAATAGTCAAAAAGAAGAAGAAAAAATTGCTAGTAGAACATTGGCAAATGCAAAGTAAAGAAGACGAATTGGCTGTAGAAATAAAGAGATATAAGAGCTGCACTAGGACAGATGAGAGTACAGAAGATAAATGTCAACAGTGGATCAGAACAAACAATAAAATTAACAGAGTTTCAGATGTGTTAATAAAAAAGGGCAGTAGTAAAATTAATATAGCAATAGACCAGATAACAGAAACATCAAAAATGAAATGACCAGAAACTGAAGAACAATAATTTGAAGGGATTAGAACAATAGAAGAGTTAGAAATAGAAATCGTTAAACAGCAAAGACTAGACGAGAACATTAACCAAAAAATAATAAAAGCCTTAAGAAGAAATATGTCAAGAGACAAAAACAAGTATATAATATATACAGATGGTACAGCAAACATGAAGACCAAAGAAGATACAGTAACAGGAAATAGAATAGGCATAGGATGGGTTCAAACAAACAAAACACAAAAATGGCCAGAGGTGAAGATAGCAATAGGCTTAGAAGGATAGCAAACATTAACAATAGCTAAGCTCGTAGCAATATAGGCAGCAATATTAACAATACCAAAAGAAAAGCAAGTGGAAATATACACAGATAGTAATGCAGCAATAAGAAACATTAATAGAGGTTTAGAACAAACAAATAAAAACAAGATCCTTAAAAAGAAGAATGCAATATGGATAATGAAGATAAGAGACCTTATTATAACAAAAAACATTCAGATAAAGTTAGTTAAAGTAAAGAGTTACACTAAAGATAAATAAAATAACAAAGCTAATAGCCTGGCAAAGAAAGAAGCAGTGAGCAAGAAAATAATACAGGTCGAAGAAGTCAGTTGTAAAGAAATAGAGTACTGCTTAGAGTGGGAAAACAAATGAACTGACATACCAGCAAGATTGTTATGTAAGCTAGTAACAAATGCAAGATTAGAAGCAGAATGGAGAGAAGCAAAAGCAATTAAAGAATTAGAATTATGATTGGACATTTTTTTAAAAAAGGCTAAAGATGACAAAAGAAGTATATTGTACAACAAGAAGAATTAGTGCCAGAAGAAGTGCATTTATAAAATGCATAATAGACAAACTTCCGACCTTAGAAGAACTCAACAGAAGAAGACCAGATGTGTATATAATGACTAAATGCTAAGTGTGCAAAGATAAAGTCAAAGAAATACAAATGCATTTAGCAGCATGCAAAGGACAAAGAAGTTTATGAAAAAGAATACAGAAAGTAACCATTGCAACAGCCTGGAAGGGACTTAGTGAAGAGGAAAAAATCTGAGTCCCCCTATATGTGTTATACACAGCACTCTTTGGTAAAACAGAAACAGAAGAAGTGAGAATAAGAGAGGCTCTAATTAAAGGCCTAATTCCAAAAGAAACACAAAATAGA
Organism: Cetraspora pellucida; assembly: GCA_910591915.1. Lineage (NCBI taxonomy): Eukaryota > Fungi > Glomeromycota > Glomeromycetes > Diversisporales > Gigasporaceae > Cetraspora > Cetraspora pellucida. Next base: position 10,106 of record CAJVQA010006088.1, read on the forward strand.
CTATGACAGCTCCTAAACAAAAAGTCAAGACAGCAGTTTGCAAGTATAATAGCAAATATGGCCTGAAATACATTTTATGAACAAGTATGAAGAGTCTGATGTGAGAAGATTATTGAATGGGAGAGAAAAGTAGGAATAACAGATAGATTAAAAAGAGAAAGGGAAAAAAAGAAGACAAGATCATGCAAAAGAAAAAAGAAAAATCAGCAAAAAATAGAAGAAAAGAAAGAAATAACAAGAGAAAAAGAAGAACAAATCAGAACAGAAACACAGAAAACAATTTTGGGACTTGTTATAGAAGGGAGAAGACCCTTCTATTATAGACTTTAAGTAGTTAGACAAGTAGCTTACTTCTGCTTGAAGTAATGTAACAGGTTGTACTTAGGTACCTTTAAGATGGCCGGGTGATACTAGACTTAGGTGTTAAGGATATTTATGTAATTGCAATGTAATTTCAAAATCTTAATAAAGTACTAACATGACTGCTTAAGAAAAAAAAAAAAAAAAAAAAAAAAAAAAGCAAGTAAATCTGCTAGATTGTTAAGAGTATTGTCTGAGTGGACTTAAACTTTATAAAAAATGATATTTAATTTGTATGATTTAATAATATTTAATAGGATATGCTATAAGGGTCAAGAGTTAAATTTAAAGAGCTTATTAGGATTTAAAGGTAATTGATTAAGTTGAATAAATTATGAATTATATAGTAGGTTATTGGAAGATATTTGATCAAGTTTGTTGGTTGCATTACTTGCTTCAAAAATTGTGAAAGAGATAGAGTTGGAAATAGGAATAGAAGGCAATGGTAGTGGTAATAAATTTGGCAAAGGCCATTTAATTGTAGCAGAGCTAAGAAGGTCTAGATAGTTTGCATTTATTTTAACTAAATTTGAAATAATTCTACCAAAAAATTGAACAGATGTAATAGATAAAGTATTAATAGTGCATGATGTAGTTATTCGTTGTGAGTTAAGTTAACAATCTGAGCAAGAAACAAGATTAATTGGTTGAAATAGATAGTAATCAATACTGTTTATATTAATATTAGTTTGCCAATATGTGATTGATATTTGGTTAGAGTCTGTAAGATGTTTATGGATTTTGTCTATAATAATTTTCTCATTATTAAAAGTAATCAGCTATGGTTTATGTTTTTTGGAAATATTATATGTGTTATATGTGAAGAGGTTAGTTTCTTGCTGTTGATATTGAGGTTTGAGAAAGCAATAGTAATGATTTTCTATAATAAGATTTTCAAGTTTAGTAAACCAAATCGGTTTTTTGCTTTTAGGCAAATGAAGAAGTTTTGATGATAGATGTAGTCATTCAAGAAGTATAGTATTGTCTGAGGGCAAAGTTGTTTAAGATAAAGTAGGTTTAGTCATCTAAGTTGTTTTTTAAAGGTTGTATATTTGGGATGGTGTTGAAGAATAAGTTCAAGAGATTAGAGTTGATAATGGATAATATTTGGCTATAATGTATTACTATTAGCTCTAATAGAGACAGCAATTTGAGAAAATAGTTGAATGATTTTAAAATTAAGAGTATATTTATCTTGACTATCAATATTAGGTTGAGGATGTTCAAGAATGTTTATAGTAGACCAAAGATTGTTTTGGATCTGTTATAATCTAATATGGATAGAAACACCTAGTACATAGAGATCATTAATTCATTGAAGAAATAAAGTAATATGGTATTGTAATTGTATATCACAAATGTTATGTATATTGTATAGATAGGAGTAAAGCATTGTACTATTAGGAATTGATCAGGCAAGATGAGATTTGTGTTTGGCAACTGTAAGATATTTGGCCAATATGCAATTATATATAGTTTGGGGAAGTATAATATTATATATTCTGTATTCTAATGTTGGGATAATGACTGTATTAATAATGTAAGTACTTTGTTTGTCTGTGATGTTTTTTGTATTTGCAGTATTAATTAGTTAAAAAGCTTCTTTTTGAATTAATTTAATTGTATAAGTTTGTTTGTTGTTAAGTGTAAATTAACAACCTAGGTATTTAAAAAGTTGATTATTAGAAATAGAGTTAAGAGTAGAGTTGAGAAAGGTAATAAAAGTGGGTTTGGCATTAGTGGCAAATATTAATTTGGTAGGATTAATCTGAAAATTGGCCATTTAGTAAAAAGATGCTACCATTTGAGTAATTTGTTCTAACTTATTTTTGGATTGAGCAATCTATAATGTGTCATCTATATAAGCAAGAACTGAGGTAAAGGCTTAAAAATATTAGTGTTAAAAAGGTTGTAAACTAGTTTTCCATAATGTTGAAAGAGTATAACCCATAAATTGAGATGCAATTTTGTAAATAAAAAGGACATAGTAAATTCGCCAAAATAATGATGTTATTGTTTTTTCTTAATCAATTTCATTTTTAATAGAATATGAATCTGTAAGTTCAAAATTAGTTATGACTCAGTTGTAGTGATCATTAAGGAGATTAGTAAGGACTTCTACTAATTTAGATGGCATGTTAATTCATATTAGAGATTTATGAAAGAAGTTAGAGTTTACTAAGTCATAAGCTTTGCTTATATCCTAAGATATAAGTCAAAGTTCTTTGAAATTGCAAGAAGCTTCTTCAATTATATTGTTAAGTATGTGAATTGATATTGCTGTACTGTTACTAGAAAAAGCAATATAGTTATAAGAAGATAATATTGGATGTGAAATAAAAGTAGTATTTAAGTGATTGGTAAAAAGTTTGGTATATAATTTTTTAATATGCTCTAAAAGACTAATAGGTCTGATATTAGTTAGACTTCTATCAAAGATAGGTGTTTTGAAAATGAGAAAAATTCTTTCTTCTTTTTATTGTTTGGATATACTGTTAGTTAAAATACATCTATTAAATAGGGCAGTTATAGTTTGAAAAAATGGTAAACCAGCATGTTTAAGCATTTCATAGCTTATGTCTAAAGGGCCATAGGCTTTATTATTTGGAAGTTTTGTAAGTGTGTTAAAGATTTCTTCTTCAGAAAATTTTACTAGTACCTTTTGATACCATTTTGGATGAATGTTTGTTTTAGATTGATATTTATTGTTCTAAAAAGAATTGTAAATTTGTTGATTAATTTGTCTGTATGCTGTCCATTGATTAAAGTGTTGTTGAATATGTGTTTTAATTTTCTGTACTTCTGTAACAACATCATGATCTGTTTTAATGTTGTCAAACTTTATAAGATCTTTGTGGCAATTTAATATGCTGTTAATCATTGATTTTGGTTGAAACTAAAGTTTATCACATCTTTTGACTATGTTTTCATTAATTTGTTATCTAATTATTTTAATGTTTTCAATATTATATGCATGATAAAGTGCTTTCTACCCATCATTAGCATTTGAGATCCAGTCAGTTAGTAGGTCATATCTGGTTGATAAAGAAAGAATAATAAAATTATTAGCATTATTCAGTTGTTAAATTATGTTGTTAAGTTGTGTAGATATAGGCATTTGGTTTCATATTGAGGCTTTAATTTGTCAAATTATATTTCCTAGCTTTTTAAGACTATGATGTAAAAAGGAAGCTTTGGCAGAGTATATGTGTTGAAAGTTGCACATTGTGACTTTTTTGTTAGAAATATGTTTAAGAGCAGCTGAAATAACACTGGTTTGAATTTTGTGTTAGGTTGTTTCTAAGAATTCTGTTGTATTAACAATTGTAGATGTATAGTTAGAACTAAGATTAGTAGCCACTTGATCAGTATATAATTGCCAAAGTTCTTCATTTATTTTTTGTAGAAAAATGTTCTTTTTTGAGTTTTAGTTGCAGAACATAGTTTGCCTGAATGGGCATAAAAGAAGGACAAAAAGGAAATTAGAATTTTATGATCACAGTTTGTGCTAGTTTTGGAGTCATCAGTATTGTATAAGATAAGGTAGTAGATAATTGAGTGGTTTGCTCAGATGTAATCAATTCAACTTTAAAATCAGTTGCTTTGCCAAGTATTGAATAGTAATTGAGTATGGGCAGCTAGGTTATACATGTTGTTATATTGAAGAAAATGCAGTAATTTGTATTTAATAGAAGAGAAATGTAAATTATTATTAGGAGCATTGAAGTCTTCTAGAACAATAGGTTGTAAGTTTGAACTTGTGACTTGTTGGAGCCATGAAATAACAGTATTTTGAATAGTTAATCTGAGTTGGATATTATCATAAGGTAGATATACTGATATAATGTGGAATTTGAAGTCATGTTTAAAGAAAAGATTAATAGCAATAGCATAACTAGGGAGGTTATGTATTTTGTAAACATGTAACTTAAGCCAGTTATTGATTATAATTGCAGTACCAGCTTTTGGGCTGTTGCTGCATAACCAGTAGTATATAAAATATTTGGATTTTTGCAGTTTTGTTATTGCATTTGTATTAGCTATTTTGGTTTCAGTAATGCTAACTATATTAAGATTGTTTGTTAGGCAAAAGTTCTCTCATATTTGTTGTTTAAAGTTTTCATTGTAGCCTCGAATATTGTGGGTACTGATTAATAGCTCAAGAGGTTTAATAACAGAAGTAGATTGTAAATTTTCATCTATTGGGTTGAAGGGCTGAGGCATGATTGTATATCCAGAAGAGAGTATGTTGTTTATATTTACAGCTTTGAAGTATGTAGAAGTTTTATATTTGCTTTGTAATTTGAATTTAGTATTAGTAGATCTATGATCAACAGTTTAAAAATTAGATTAAGATTTAAGAGGTATATTAAGAAAATTGTTAGTAGAAGAAATATAATGGTTTGATAGAATAGTAAGCTTATGTAATAGATAAATGTAGGCTTCTGTTTTGTCTTTTTTTAGTATTATCATTGAAGAATTTAGTAAGTATGTAGAGTTGATTTGTTGTAAATATTGAAAAAAAAGTTTTATAGTAGGTTAAAGATGTTGTAAAGGAAGATGACCCTATTGAAAAAAGTATATAGAATTTTTTTGTATTAAATTCTGTATTAGTGTTTGGAACCGGTTTTATTTTTCATATGTTAAATCTGATTAAAACCAGTTTTAACATAAGAAAAATAAAACCAGTTTCAAACACTATTCTGTATTCAATAATACAGAATTTGGCATGAATTCCATATCACTTAATACAGAATTTAATATGAAACTTTTTTTTTATTAATGTTTTAAAATTAATTATTATATTAATTTTTGTATTTATAAAATATAATTAATAATAAAT
>CAJVQA010006089.1:0-15307 GCA_910591915.1 Cetraspora pellucida
AGTTTGCATTCCTCTGTGTAACAGGTTACACAGATGCCCCAGACCTGCCAGTCATGCTGGTGTGACCATAGTTACAGATATTCTATTCCAACTGATCGACAGAATGCTGTTGCTGTAATACCATCTATATATTACATAGGTGATTATCCAAATTTTACCATCAGTGGGTTTTGAACTCACAACCTACCACTTGAAGGTATAACAACTTATCCACTTCACTAAGTCATCACACCTTTAATATAACATTATATAAAGAAATGCAAACTGACAATCAGATAGTGCAAATATTAGATAAGTTCTTGTAATTATATAAATCTATTAAAATTAAGTAACAAGAAGTTTATTTAAGAAAATCCAAGTAGAGAAGTAGCTAGATTGTTGATAGCTTTACTATAAAGACTAGCTTGAAAAAACAAATACCAAGATTGTAGTACTCAAATAGGCAAAAATCTTTGAGTTAAGAGTTTTAGAGATATTACCAACTAGGCTGTTGTAATGAATTAGAAAAAAAAATTATTAAACTAATCTAATATATTAATAAACTAGTTGTAGTTCTATATAGACTATCTGAATTAGAAGTTTGATAAAAAGATAGAGTTATACTAAAATACTAGAGTTAAACTATATAGTAGATACTAAAACTCAAATAAACTTTACAAAAGCATAGTAGTTAAATAATCTAACTTTAATCACAAGTATTAGTTCTGTTATAGTAATATTAGATTAGTTATAAAAATAGGTACAGAAGACTCCAAAAGATTTAATAAAATAGTTTTAATATTAAAACAATAATCTGGGCATCTGAATATAACCTAGTAATGTTAATACAAATTACAGATTTAGAAGATTTAAAATAGAACACCTAAGCAAAGATATTAGATATATAATTAGTAAAAAATCTTCAAACAGATACTTAAATAAATAATATAAAAAACTTATATATATAGCTAATTATACACTCTTTTATAGTAATTCATTGAATTGCATTATTAAAAAAGTTGTTAATAAAAGTTAAAAGATCAAAAAGATTACTTTAATATCAAAAAAAAAATTAAAAAATCCTATAATGATAAAAAAATATTAAATAGCCAATCAAATATATGAAATAATACAAAGATCATTCTAGAATATAATTTTTTAATTTAGTAAAATCTTTGACTAAATTATAGCTTCAAAATTAAATATATAAAATTTAAAATAAAATTTTATTTTTAAATAAAAATATATTGATAACCCAATTTTTATATAATTAACTAATTAAATCTAAGATTAATGATTATATAAAATTATTTATTTGTTTACTTGTTTATTATTTATTTTTTATTATCCTAATTTGGAAGTAGACTAAAGCCTAATATATTATAAAATTTTTTAATAATTAATGATTATTAGATAATTATAAAGATCTAAGGTTCAATTTTCACAAACAATAAATTTTAGAAAGTATATTTATGTTATGATAATAGTCTCTTATTAATTAGTTGGGTTTATGCATTTGTAATCTTAGGTATACCAGATTGGAGCCCACCTGATTTTGGAAGCTTAAAGCATCTATGTAAAGTATAATATTATATATATAGAAAAATGTGAAAAAACTAGTATCATATAAGGCTTTGATGCAAATCTATAATAAAACCATTAGGTATAAAAAACTAAAAAACTAAAAAAACAGAAGTCTACTTGGAAATTCTAAGTAAAAAGATAGCACAAACTTTTAATAATGCTATTAATTTGATAGAAGCCTATAAAACATTTTCAAAAAATTGTCAAATAAAATTAAATAACAGGTATATAAGAGAAGCACATATACCAACCAAATTATCAGAATCACTAAAGAAAAAGAATACATAAGTATATCTTACTAAACTATCTAAATTGATAATCTAAGAAGTCTTATTGGTTCTGAGTAGCAGTTAGTAAGAGATTATGATAAAAATTTTAAAAAAGATGCATATCAGAGTTTGGATAAACCTTACAAAGGTAATATCAGTTTAATGAATAACTCTGATTATAAGCATTGGTCTTGGCTATAGCAGAAAATTCAGGTTAGCAGTAGATAGAAAATATATAACTTGTTCTGATAGATTTATCTCAAGAATAAAATTGTTCTAAGGTTGAAATAAAAGGATCTAGGTCAAGTGATATAATGAAGTTAATACTAAGATCAGATTAGATGGTTTAAATAAAACATCTAAGCAGAGGTGTTAAATATAGCAACTGATAAAAAACCTTTGGGTAAACTCCTTAAATAAGTAATATAAAAAAGTTATATGTGTAGCTAGTTGTACACTTGTCTAATAGTTTAATATAGATATGTCTATATAAATATGTGCCTAATATAAGTATTAATAAAAAATTAAAAGACCAAAAAGGTTATCTTAATATCAAAAAAATATATAGAGGATGGAAATCCTAGTATAGTGATTGGGTTGTCTTTCTTCAAATAGCAGGTCTAAGCTTCAAATCCTATCTATGATGAAATTTGATAATTAATCTGTATTATAGTAAACTGTTTCTTGTCAATCAATCGGATTTAGGTATCTGTAATTTTGAATATAACCAATTGGGTTCTACTCATCATTAAAAGCCCAGGGCATCTATGCAAAGTGTAACATTATACATATATAAAAAAATATTAATAACTGATGTCACATAAGACTTTAGTGCAAACTCATAATAAGACCACTAGATATAAAAGACCAAGAAACTAAGAAGACAGAAGCCCACTTAGAAATTCCTGAATAAAAAAATAGCACAAGCCTTTGACAGTACTATTGGACCAATGAAAGCCCAAGAAACCTCAATAAGAAATAGGCAAATATAACTAAATGAAAAGATGTATAGAAGAGCATATGACCAACCAGGCTGCTGGAATTGCTAAAAGAAAAGAATACTAAAATATATCATACTGGGCTATCTGAATTGGGAGTCTGGGAAGTCTGTTAGATTCTGAGTTAGATAATAGAGAGATAAAGAGAAAAAGTTGAAAAAATAGGTACCAGGATTTGAATGAACTTTACAAGAATATAAATAGTATAATGTAGTAGTTAAACAAATAATCTCTGTTTGGTCTGTTTTTAGAAATTTGTAGGCTTCTGTCCAGATTAGTTTGCTGATTCTGCATTCTACTGCTAAGTGTTTGATGGTTTGTATATTATCTGAACACTATGAGCATTTATCTAAGTCTGTTAAAACAAAGTTATAAAGCCTATATCCTAATAGTAAAGCTTTATGAAAAAACCACCAAAGTATATCCTTTTTTTTATTTAGGATTGCTTTTTAGAGAATTCAGTTACAGTCTTAAGGCTGTGTTGTAGTGTTAGGTTAATCTGCTAGTTTAGTTTTAAGTCTTCTTAAAAGCTTAACTATAAGTTTAACTGTTATTTCTGATATTTTCTATCTATCAATTTTTAGGTTTACTGGATTCCAGAGCCAGTCCAAGTCTAAAATGATTTTTTCTTTAACTTTTTTTTATGCTAGTAAATAGGTTTTTCATTCTGTAGACCAGGCTTTGGACCTGATTAGTTGTATGGTTAGAGCCTCTTTTACTGTAATATTTTTTATTTGACTAAGCAAAATGGATATTCATTTCTTTTCTACTTTAGTCCATAGTAGGTTATTTGAGATTAGTTTAGTTCAGACTGAAATTAATCTGGCTTCTAGCATATTGCCAATAATAAGTGCTTGTAGGCTTTCTGTTTTATAAAACTGTTGGAATGTAGAATATCTTGGTAGCATTTTTGAGTTGCCTTTAATCCAAATAGTAATAAGCCTGTTAATTTCTGCTATCTGCTTTTTGTTTAGTGATAATAAATAAGTGAAATACCAGATTTTTGAGAGTAGCAGAGAGTTTGCTAATATTATTTTTCCTTTTAGTAATAGGTTTCTGCCAGCTAGTTTATCTAGGCTTGTTTTAAGTTTGCTTGTTACTTCATGTTACACATTTTTTTTTGGTGTGCCTTCTGATGTGATATTATAGCCTAGTACTTTGATGTATTTCTGTTTTTTTAGTTTCTAAAATTGGGCTTCTTCTGAAAGTTCTATACTTCTTGCAAAGTTGGTAAATAGCATTAGGTTTGTTTTAAGCTTGTAATTTTTGCATTAGAGGTTTTTTTATATTTATTAAATAAATTCAAAATAGTTATCCAGTCTAAAAAAGAGCTAATACTAACTGTTAAGTCATCTGCATATGCTGCATATTTAAAGAACTGGTTATTGATTTTAATTCCTGTTATTTTGTTATCTATCTGGTTTAGCAGTAGTTTAAATGCAAGCATGTATATAGAGATAAAAGAGAATCTTCTTATTTGACTCCTCTTTCTACTTTAAAAGAGCTTAAGATGTTTTCTAAATCCAAGAAGTAGGCTTCTTATCATATAAATAAATTCTTTATCAGGTTTCTGAACTTTTCATTAAAGCTCATATTTTTTAATACTATTTGCAAAAATTTATAGCTTATTCTATTAAAGGCTTTTTGTTGGTCTACAAAAAGCATTTAGTATTCTTTAAGTTCATTATTTTGGTTCCTTAGAGTCATTAGGATATCTATTGCTAAGTCTGTTATTAATCTTTTCACAATAAAACCTTGTTGATGCTGAGGCACTATTGTTTTGCAGATTCTGTTTAGTCTAATTGTCATGATTTTTATGAAAATTTTTGCATCACAGTTCACTAAAGATATTGGTCTCCAATTGTTTGTTATGTAACACTTCTAATTTTTTTAGTATTAGTGTAATTAGGTTTTTGCATCATAATAGAGGCATTGTTTCTGTGTTTAAGATCTGATTAAAAATCAGTTCTAAAACTGATATAATTTGTTCTTCTATAAGTTTGTAAAACTCGTAGATAAGTCCATTTAGGTTTGGGAATTTATTGTTTGATAATGAACTGATGAAATTTCTTCTTGAGAAATATAATTAGTTAGCTTGCTGTTCATCTGGTCAAAAACTTGCAAAAGCTCTTTAGTGATCTGTTTTGCTATTTCATTATTGATATTTTCTTTGTTATAAATTATAGTATATTGTTCTTTAATATAGTTAAGAATTTCTTTATTATTGTATTGTCTTTGAGTTAAGAGTATCTGTATTTCTGTTATTGCTAAGTGTGAGTTTCTACTTTTGAAGCATAAGTAAAAGTATTTGGTAGATTTTTCTTTCAATTCTATCCAGTTTGCCTTTGATTGGCATTGTCATCTGTTTGCTAATTCTTTTAGTTCTGTTTGAATTTGTGAGCTTAGTGTGTCTAGTAAAGTATAGAGATGTGTTTGGTTAGGGGTTCTTGTCAATGTTTCTTTTATTTGGCAGATTTTCTTATTTAGTCTTTTAATTTTGTCTTCTGGAGCTTTGGGTTTTTTAAAAGTTTAATAATCAATTTAATATAGATCTTGTGCATATCCCAGTCTGATGCCGAGGTTGTGTTTTTAATTTTTTCTAGTACTTCTTTCTTCAACAGAGTATTCTTAAAGAAGTTTGGATCAAATTTTCAGATGGTAGAATGTTTAAGGTTCTGTTTTAGACTTAGAGTATATTTGACCAAAAGGTGGTCTGAGTATTCAAATCTTGTTTTTGTTTTTGATTTAAAGTGACTATAATTTTCATCTATAAAAATATAGTCTGAGTAGCAATAATTTGATTATTATATGTTTTCTGATGAAATGTAAAAAAAGGTTTTTGTAAAGAAAAGAAGGCTGAGTCAATATAGTCTTTTGTTATTTCTTTTAACAGATATCTTAAAGGGTTGTTCTGAGGAGTTGCTTGACTTTTTCTGTTTATTTCTAGATTTAGATTTGTATTTAAATCTCTTGCTATAATGTTGAGCATGTTTTGTTTTTTGTTTATATTCTATTTATCGAAAAATGCAGTTCTGTCTGAGGCATTTAGTAGTGCATATGTGTTAATTATGTGAAAGGAAAGTTTTTTGAAAATAAAGCAGGTGAAGATAACTCTGTTTTCATAAAGCTTTTTGGTATCCTGAAACTTTATCTTCTTGTTGTCTGCTAATATTGCTATTCTGCCTGTTCAGATTGAGTCAAAAGACTATTGGTCTTTTAGAAATCACTGTGTTGTAGTATTGAAAATGTTCATTTTCTGTAGAAGGATAATATCTAGTTTATATGATTTTAACAAGGTTAATGTTCTAAGTCATTTGTCTGAATTATTTAGTTCTTTAACATTTAAGATAGCAATTTGATTGATGCATTGTTCATAAGAATTAATAATTTTTAAAGCTTCCTTAGGCTCTTTGTTTTGAATCATTATTTTGATTCTCTTTGTTGGCTATGCTATAAGGTTTTGCATTCTTGTGTTTTCTTTTTTTTCTTATTACTAGCATAAAGGCTGCATTTTCAGAGCTTTCTTGGTTAATTATATAATTATCTAGTTGATTTGTATTGTGGTTTTTTAAAACTAAGTTAGTGGAGCAAACATCCATGATCAGTTCATTTTCTGCAAGTAATTCTGTTTTAGCATCTATTTTATTTGCAACAGAATTCTTTTCTGATTCTGTTATTTGTTCTTGGTTAAATATTATCTCTGTATTAATATGTTCTATAGTTTCTTATACTGTAAGGTTTTTCTTGTTCATATTTATTTGCATCTCTAAAGCAGTCTCATCTGATGTTTTATTTAGGTTCTTTTATTTGTTTTTAAGTTCTTAGAAGTGTTGTCTTAACTTCTTTGTCTCTTGAAATTGTAAACAATTCTTTTTGATATGTTCTGTTTGGTTGCAAAAGTAGCATACTTTTGGGGCCTTCTTTCATTTAGTAATAACTCTATTATTTTTAATATATGTGAAGCAAGAGATTCTCTGTTCTAGCTCTAAGTCATCTGTATTGTCAAAAATAATGATCTATTAGTCTGTGATGTATGAAGTACCTTCGATCAGTAATGCTTTAATTGAGGCAATTTTTTTAAAATTTTTGAAAGCTTCTTTAACTAAAATAGAGACTTGTTCTTTGGTGCCTAAAGGAACATTTTTTACTTTAACTGGAAGAAATAACTTGAATGCATCTGTAAGGATAAATACATAATAGGTTTCATTAAAAATCTTAACTTCTTTAGTTGCATAATGTGCCAGTTGGTTATGGTTTATAAATACAATTTCCAGATAAAATCTCAGACCCTTTCTAAAGTGCTGCTTAGCAGCTACTATGTCTTTTCCTAATTCTTCATGTAAAGAGGTCATAATTTTATTTAGAGAGTTATGAATATTAGGAATTTCAATAATTAGTGCATTGTTATTTTTAGATCTAACTTAATTTCTGAGTGAAAAAGCAACAAAAATAGATTTTTATCTTTTTAATTTAGCTATCAAGTTTGTGTCTTGTTTGATTACTGAGGCATAGCTTTAAGTAACCTTGCTTGCAAGTTGAGCTTTTGTAATAACACATGCTTCTGTTGTTGTATCTGGCATGTGACTGTCTTTGTTATTGTTTTCATTTTGATCATCTGTTTTCTTTTTATGTTTGGATGTGTTTTTTAAAGCCCAGGCACTTTTTTCACTTTGGATTATGTTTTTCAACCAGTCTTCATCATTTTGAACTACCACTACTGGCACTAGATCTTTATCTTTTGTTGGTTCCATGTTTACTTGAGTTGTTAAAATAAGCTTGTTGTCTATGTTGTTTATTTTTTTAGCGAGAAGGTTGTTTATATTTTCTTTCTTCTTTAGGTCAAGTTTTTATATTTTGAAGATTTTTTCTGTTAACAGTGGCTCTACTCTGAGAGAAAGCTTTCTTTTTTTTGAAACAAAGGCTCTGGCCCTTGTTAGTATCTTATTTAATAAGTTTTGTCAAGTTTATGATTGTTATTTTTATTTATCTTTTCCAATCTGATTAAAACAAGAAAGAGTTTTTATGAAACTTTTTTATTTTTTTAATTATAAAAAAAAAATTTTATAATATTATAAATAAAATTATTTATTTATTATAATAAAATTTTGAATTATGAAGATAGTAATCTTAGTGCAGTAGTTAGGTTATCATCTTTTAAGTAGCAGGTCTAATATTCAAATTTCATTTATGACAAAATTTGAAAATTATATCTATGTTATGATAACTGTTATCTGTTAATCAGTTGGCCTTATATAGCTGTAATCCAGATACATTAAGTTAGATTCTATTGATATTAGAAGCTTGAGATATCTATATGAAGTGTAACATTATATATACATAGAAGAATACATAACTAGTATTGCATAAGACTTTAGTGCAAACTTATAATAAGATCATTAAACATAAAAGACTAAGAAACTAAGATAACAGAAACTTACTTGGAAATTTTCAAGTAAAGAGGTAACATGAACTTTTAATGATACTATCAAATCAGTTGAAGCCTATAAAACACTTTTATAAGAACTGAAGGTTAAAACTAAACAACAAATATGTATAAAGGAGTATATAATCAACCAGGCTGTCAGACTTGTTAGAGGAAAAAAATATAAAAGTATATCATATTAGACTATCTAGATTTGTAGTTTGAAATAAGCTTGATAGTTTCAAGTTGTGACTAGTAGAGGATGATAGAGAAGATGCCAAAAAGATAGGTACTAGAGTTTTAATAAACTTTACAAAAGTAGAAATAGTGTAATGTAGCAGTTAAACAAGTAACCTTTGTGATTGCAAATATTAAATAACTATAGTATATTGCATAAAACTAGATTAGTATATGTAAGCTATAAAGACTCTAATAAGTTTTTTGCCAAGAATAAAATAGTTCTAAGGATACTGATCAGCATTAGAAACTTGGATAGATGTAGCCTTAAAGATGTTTTCATAATACAAGAAGGATTGCATATACAAAAAGGTTAAATAGACAAGACCTTAGTTAGCTTGCAGGTATAACATTTAGTATAGAACTTATATAGTAATATATAAGCAAACTACTTAAATTAGACACCAAAAATGCATATATATCTAGTTGTAACCTCCAATATAAGGTAGCCCATAGTAGCATGCTATGTCCTATATACTTAAATAAAAAAGTCACATTCTGAAAATAGGAACTTTAACAAAAAAAATTTTTTGAATTATTATATTATTTTAAAAAAATAGACTTGTATATATAATAAAGTTTTTTTAAATTAATTAAAATTTTTTTAAATAGTACAAAATTAAAAATTTGATTAGTTAATTTATATAAGCTTATAAGTTAATTTTATTATATAATTTTTTATTTTAATATTTAAAAATTGATATTTTAATGAGTTTTTATTCAATTTTAATAATTTCTATTATTAGAATTAGAAAGACCTACTCTATAACTTTTACTTAATAATTCAAATTAGTTTACTTAATATAGTTTTTTATAAATTTAAATATAAAAAAAAATTATCACTAAGTTTATATATAATTTTAAAATAGTATACTCTATCTTTAAGAAAATAACTAATTAAACATAAAATGTTTGATATTCAGATTATATGTATATAAAAATTTACAGATTAATAATTATAGCATAATGTTTGATATCTAGATAATATAATATATTAGAAAGCTAATTAGTATAAAATATAGTAAACTTATTTTATTTTACATCTTTTGTATTTTTGTAGTTTTTATATTTTACTGATCTTGTTATAAACATAATACCTTTACTGTAATTTTAAAATAAGCAACTTTATTATTAAATTTTTTTTTTTTCGGTATTAAGGTAACCTTTTTGGTCTGAGCTTTTTATTAATACTTATAGCAAGTATATATTTTATATAGACATATCTATAATGAACTATTAGACGAGTATATAACTGGCTATATGTGTAACTTTTCTATATTACCTATTTAAGAAGTCTGCTTAAGGGTTTTCCATTAGTTGTCATACCTAACAACCTTGCTTAGATGTTCTATTTAAACTTTTTGATCTAACTTAGTATTAATTTCACCAGGTCACAAACCCAGATCTATTCACATTTGACTATAAGACTATAATTCTTAGACTATTTTTATCTTCAAAATAAACCTACCAGAATGAGCTGTATTTCCTTTTACTGTTAACCTAGTTTGACACTATGGCCGAAGCCAACACTTGCAGTTAGAGTTATCCTTTGAACCACTATTACCTTTGTAAAGTTTACCCAAACTCTGGTACCCATCTTTTTGACTTCTTCTTCATCATCTCCTACTAGCTGCAACTCAGAACTAACTGATTTCCCAGACTTCCAATTCAGATGGCTCAGTATAATATACTTATATATCCTTTTCCTTTAGCGATTCCAGCAGCCTGGTTGGTCATATGCTTCTCTATACATCTTTGTCATCCAGTTTATCTGACAGTTCCTATGAAGATGTTTCATAGACTTCTATCAGTTCAATGGCACTATTGAAAGTTTGTGCTATCTTTTTACTCAGGATTTCTAAGTGAGTTTCTGTCTCTTTGGTTTCTTAGCCTTCTACACCTGGTGGTCTTATCGTGGATTTGCACTGAAGCCTTATATAACACCAGTTTTTCACATTCCTTTATGTATATGTATTGTGTAATATTACACTTCGCATAGATGCCCAAGCTTCCAATGTTAGGTAGGATCCGACTTGGTGTATCTAAGATTACAGATGCCCAAAACTCAACTGATTGGCAAGAGACAGTTAGTGTAACACAAATATAATTTCCAAAATTCATCATCTGTGGAAATTGAATCTTAGACCTGCCACTTGAGGGTTGACAACCTATTTATTTCACTAGGTTACTACACCCTCTGCAACTTTATTATTACTAATTAGAATAATTAAGATATTAATAATTTTTGTAACTAATTTTTGCATCATGCATATGACCTTCAAAACTTTTAATATTTTTAAAATTTTAGTAATTAAAATATTTAAAAATCTGACAACTTTGAAAATAATCAAGATAATTAAGATTTTAATAGTCTATAGAATACTTATAATTATTCTTGTATCTAAATTTTTTAAGGCCACTCTGGCAAAAATTATAAACTTTGAAAAGCATGTGACCAGCTTCAAAGCATCTAAAATTTGAAATTCTTGACAATATTATCTCTTTATATATTCAAGATCTTAATTTACAAAACACTTATAATACTTCTTATACTCAGTTTTTTTATAATAACTTTAGTAATTATTATATTTAACAATTATATAATTATCTTTTAAAAACCTTTTATTTAATTTTTTTTTATTTTTATCTTCTTTTGCTATTCTAAAGGTCTTTAGACATCTTTAGGATCTGTCATATCTTTTAAAGACCAGAGTTATTATTTTGTGAAGATTATCAAATAGCATATAGCCCCTATATATCATTAAACTGTGAGATAACTTATGCTTTATTATGTTTGTTATATGACATCCTGAGTTTTTAGTTCTATAATATAAGACCTACTATCTCCTTTAGTTTACAATTCTTTAACTTCACATAACTCACCAGCTAGATCATTTATAAATTTCAATATTCTTAATTCTACATGTTTTTAAATCAGGCTTCTTAATATTAACATTATTTGTTAATGAATTATGCCTTATTTGGTTGTTCCTAACTCTGTGGCTATGCCAATTACTGCATTCTTTTTTGTATGAATCTTGTTTTTGCTTTTTTTTTAAATAGAAATCCTCTGCAGATCTTTTTTAATTATGGTTCTGACAGAGTTTTTGTCACCTTTTGAACTTGAACTCATAACTTTGCGATTGAGATCTAAGAGTACTAACTACTGCACTATCAACTTACAGATCCTTAAAATCTTTTATTTAAAAAGAAACAAAAATGAAATATCTAATAAAATAGCTAATTTATAAAAAACATTAAATAAAAAATTTCAAAAAGATGAATTAGATAGCAAATACTTAAAATTAGAGTTAAAATACTTTTTATATTTAACTTTTTTATAATAATCTTAGTAACTCTTAAGATTATCTTTTAGAAATCTTTTTTTTAAGAATAATAAAAACAAAGTATATTAGAAAATAGCTAATTTATATAAGATATTAGTTGAAGAATTTCAGGAAGATGAATTAGATAATAAATAAATATTTAGAATTAAACAAAAGGCTTTTATTTTTAGATTAGCAGTTATTTAAAAATTAGTTAGATAAATTTGCATTACAAAAAGGTTTTAACTAAAGTTAGAAGAATAAACTAAATAAAAAAACAATTAAGTAAACTAAGTATATATATACAAAAGTTGATATATATAATTTCAAATTAACTGCTAATTTAATTAAATGATATAACAATGTATCTTAGCAAATAAAATGTTTATAAAAATTGAATATTACTTGTTTAAAACAACATTTAAAGTAAAAATTAATTTATTTAATAATAACTATAATTATTCACTTTTATGATTAAGAAAATTATCTCTTAGTTTTGTAAGTTAATCTTTGAAATACTAACTGATATTGAAAAATATATAGTTCAAAGAAAAATAAATTTAGCATCAATATGCTCTTTATTTAAACTTGATTATTTTAATATCTCTTATATAAGCATAATTTATATAATAATATATATATATTTAGATGTAAAAATAATTTAAAAGATTAAGATGCTTTATTAATGCTTCAAAAATTATTGAAATAAAAAAATAAGATTTATTATAGATATGAGACTTTTTATAATATTGTGATAATGAATACTATTGCAAATACAAATTATTTTCAACTAATGCTTTTCATAATTACTATAATCAATAATTATTTTAAAACATAAATTGTAGTATATAACATAATTGAGGATAAAATATTTAATACATTTTAATAGATTTTTGAGAAGTTATTAAAAAAAACTAGTATTATTAAAATAACAAGATTTACAGATAACAATCTAGCTATAATAAGTTTAATTAAAAATATATATTCTAGTACTAATTATATACTGTATATATTTCATATAAACTTGAATATTAGAAAACATTTAAGAAATAAATTAGATACTCAGTTTAAAGTATTTTATTTAGATTTTTATATTTGTTATAATAGCTTATATAAAGATCTTTTTAAAAATTAATAAAAATAACTGTTAAAGAATTACTTTATAGCTATAAATTACTTAGATATTCTTTATAGAAGTAAGAAGTTATAGGCAATAGCCTGGATCAACAAATCTTTATAGCAGATGCATAAAGCACCTAAAAAATCAAAATTATTAATATGTATATTAAGCAGAAAGTTAATTATGCAACTTCTTTATATAGTTTACTTGCTGGTCTAAATAATTATATTAGCTAAAAGAAATACTTAATGAAGTTAAAATTCAATGTAGTGCACTTTCAACAACTGAATTACTACTATTAAATAATTAGTTTTTCTCAAAGACTAATAAAATTTTAAAGCAACTTCTTACATTTACAATACTTGATAAACAAAAAGATTAAATAAACATAAATGTTTGCTATAATATTATATATATTAAAAAATAGTATAAATTAATTAAGATAAGTATTATATTTACTTTTTTTTTTAATTAATTTAATGTTATACAGTTTTATTAATAGAATAATATAGACAACAGTACTGATAAACTTTAGATTAAGAAACAAAAACATAATATATATCAAATTCTAATTATATTATTAATACAAAATATTTTATATGAAAAAAATTCTTCAAGTATAGTATATACATTATACAAAAACTTCTAAATATAGACATTATATAATACTACTTAACAACAGTATACACCTATGTACCTGTTTTTTTTTAATAAACAAAGGATTAATTTGCTAATATTTTTTTCATATTAGTATATATTTATTATTAGCAATATTTTATATAATTCTTGTTCTTTAGGTTGTCATCCTTCAAGTAGCAGGTCTAAGGTTCAAATCCCACCTACGACGAAATTTGAAAATTATATCTGTATTACAGTAACTGTCTCTTGTCAATTGGTTGGCCTCATGTGACTGTTATCCAGGTATACCAGGCCAGGTCCCTCTGGCTTTGGGAGCTTAAGGCATCTATGCGAAGTATAATGTTACATATACATAGAGGAATATTAACTGATGTTGCATAAGACTTCAGTACAAACCCATGATAAGTCCACTAGGCATAGAAGACTAAGAAACTGAGGTGCTAGAAACCCACTTGGAAATTTCCGAATAAAGAGGTAGCATGAACTTTCAATGGTAGCATTAGACTAGTTGAAGCCTATAAAACACCTTCATAGGAACCGAAGATTAAAACTGAATAGCAAATATGTATTGAGGAGCACATAACCAACTACGCTACCAGGTTCGCTAGAAGAAAAGGATACAGAAGTATATATTACCAGGCCATCTGGATTGGTAGTTTGAAATAAGACTGACAGTTCTGAGTTGCGACTAGTAAGAGATGATGGAGAAGATGTCAGAAAGATGGGTACTGGGATTCTAGTGAACTTTACAAAGGTAGAAATAGTATAATATAGCAGTTAAACAGATAACCTCTGTAACTGCAAGTGTTAGATAACTATAGCATGTTGCATAAAACTAGGTCTAGATGTGTGGAACATAAAGGCTCTAGTAAGTTTCCTATCAAGAATAAAGTAGTCCTAAGGAGACTGATAAGCATCGGGAACTTGGATAGGTGGTGCCTTGAGATGTTCCCATAATACAAGGAGGATTGAATATGCAAAGGGTTTAAATAGGCAAAACCCCTAGTTGGCTTGCAGGTATGGCAACTAGTATAGAACTTATATAGTAATGTGTAAGCAGACTACTTAAATTAGGCACCAAAAGTGCACGTGTGGCTAGTTGTAACCTCCAATGTAAGGTGAGCTCTTGGTGGCATGCTGTGTCCTAATATACTTGAATAAAAACATCGCAACTCTCAAAATAAGGACTTTAACTTAAAAAAAAAAAAAAAAAAATTTTTATAATCTTTTAAATAAGATCTTCAAAAAAATTTCCAATTACAAAGTCTTCAAATTTAAAATGATACAAATTATTAAAAATACTATTAGTTGATAGTAAAATTTATTCATCATATAAGGTATTATTGGTTCATATTTTTTAATGGTTTTTTTTTTTATATTGGAGTCTTGCTAATACTCTTTATTAAGATTTCTGTTTATATACTAACAAACATTTTTAGACTTAATGTGCTAAGTTGACATCCTGCAGTTACTTCTATGAGCACTTACAAGTAATTTGTAGCATTAGTCACCTAATTTTCTAAAGAAAAAAGGAGATCTAAGAGGCTTATCTGACTACTGCTCTACAATAGAGTATTACCAATCTGATAACACTGTTACAAAGTAGATTTTAGCATAGTATATTATAAATAGCATTAGTAGTTATATATATTCTTTTTTTTTTTTTTTAATATTAATGGTGAGGCCATGCCTTTATCTTTATTGAATATTTAATTGAGATTTTACATGAAGTA